>JAUTDX010005274.1:0-41122 GCA_030844895.1 Ambrosia x helenae | reverse complement strand
AATTGAGTTGCATCTATCCCATTGCCTAGCAAGAACATCATCAGTTTGAGACTTCACACAAGACTTATCAATGAAACCCCATTTATTCTTGACTTGTAAAGCAAGTGTTAAAGCATTTGACCAAACAGTATAATTCTCAAAACCTTTCAGTTTAATTGTTATAATGGTCAAATTACTAGAATCGGGTGGGTGCAAGTATAGAGGATCACTAGCATCAGTTTGCTAACTGAAGTTTCATTCACAACATTAATAAGAGGTCCATCACCACCAGCAGGGTCCCCCCCCCCCTCGCAGCAGGGTCAATATTATCACCCATGATGCAAATAATAATAATCAGTTAACAACAACAGCAAGTAATCAAAACAAGAATAATCAGATTCACACAAGCAATAATCTAAACAGTTTAAGAACACACTTAATGAAATCAAACAAACCCTAGACACAGGCGAAGCTGAGTCAGTGATCCAGATTAGTGGGTTCTCAAAAGGATCCCGCCGCAGGTCTTAACTCAGGAGCCACTAGACCTAGACAAGACCAAGACAATAGACATAACAACAAACAATATGAGCCAACTCCGGTCCCCCTGACCCGGACAATGCTCCTAGCCTCAAAGAAAAACAATAGAATCGAACGATCTCACCAAGAAAACCCAAGTTAGGGATCTCCACAAACTCGTAATTTATGGGTAAGAGCTTGGCAATGAACCAAACAACATCCAAAACAGAGGTAAGATGATTGAGATATCAATGCTCGAATTTGTGTGCTTGGATTAACCAAAGCTATAAAAAAAATGGAAAGAAATGTCGCGCACAAGTGGAATGACAAAACTTGAAGTGCTTTATAAGAATGAGCACTCTTTGCTGGTGCACTTTCCACTCTGCATCATTGTGAGCCACATTTGTATTTTTCTGAATTTGGCTCAACATCAGCAGTAGTTTACTACTAATGCGTGGCTGGTGGCTAAGTTCCGACTTAACTTATAAGATAGTGGCTTCAGCCACTGATGCAGCTGAGATGCGGATGGGGCCGCTTGGCATTGATTGCGTCGTCAGTGTCGAATATAAATCCCCAACCAACGGATTAGTTTTGTTTAGTTTTGTTGTTCTGCTACTAGCCTCACACAATGCAATTTAAAACTCCGATACCGCCTATATAATTATGCATCCTTACACTAAAAAGAAGAATCGATTTGTCAGTTTCATGTGTTCCTTTAGAGCTTAGAACAACACTTCATGTGTTCTTGGAAATGCTCATATAAATCAGTTGAGAACAATGGGACAAAAACATTAGTAAGGGTTTAAGAAAAGAGAGAGAGTTTTGCTTGAGAAGATGGGATTATGTTTCAAAGGGAAATATTTAAGAAAAATCAAGATTTTATAAACATGTTTCCAAGATCGAATCTTTTGTCCAACAAAATAAAATAAAAAATAAAAAAACTGAATTTTGACATGCTTTAACTGGTTTTATATATATATGCTTCATATGCATTGTCCACTGGAAATTTCAGATGAAACCTTCTAGATCTTGATCTGAAGTGTAAAAGGTCAAAATTTATCGAATAGTAAATGAAAGTCAACTTTGATCTGAAGTCAACCATAAATAACAGCTAAATTAACATATGATATGTGTAAAGTTGTCATAGGCTCGGTCTATTCCCACCCACTCCTTCTATTTTAACCCCCCTTAAAGCGTCTTGCTTTAGGCAAAGCGAGGCGCTTTGCCCCCATTTCGAGAGGTTAGTACGAGGGGGTAGAAAAAGCTGAAATTTAAAAGCGAAGCGCCTCGCTTTGGCCAAAGTGAGGCGCTTCGAATCATTTTTTTATTTTGGGGTTTTTTTGATGTTTTGAATTGGTTTTTTTATTATTTTTTATTTTTTTAATATGATAATTTAAAAAGTTAAAAAAATTTAAAAAACAAAGTAATAACCCTAATCAAACGTCTATATAGGCGTTTTTTATTTCCAAATGAATCAACGACTTAAACTTGACATCATCAACCACGTATAGTCAAAGATTTTAACATAAAACAAAGTAATAACCCTAATTATACTATCATTAATAACTCTAAAAGTGGTTTTATTATTATTTTTTTATTCATTACTTCCGGGAAAGATACAACGTTAATCTTCGTTATCCTGCATTATCTCTTAACATGCTTGGTAACAGCGAGAAATAATTTCTTCTTTCGTTGTACAATCTTTGTTAGTTATTGGTTACCTTCCAATCGATTTCAAGTATGTTGTACTGGTTGTGGAAAGAAATCAACACTCTCGTCGTGTGACCAGGTTTTACATCACCATAATGTGAAGAACTTGATCTTCGAATGCGGTAAGTGCGTTAAATTTCATTAAATAAATGAAAAAGGAGAATTAGTCAAACTTTGTAGAGACCTATGTTTACGGGAGGTGAGTTGGCAATCAAGGGATCCGCTTGGAGTCTAAAGCTTCGCGTGTCATCTTGGTCGAACTCATGTTTCAACATTCGTCTCGTGTGTGTTAGGGTCAGAAATTTTAGGGCTTTTTAGTGGGTTTTTCCAAGACTTCATCTTTATGCTTTTTAGTGGGTTTTTCCAATGCTCAAACAACACAGGCAAGTCCTCGTCTGATCCACAAAACAAAACCATAATCTTAAAGTGTTTTACTATAGCCATTTTTCCCTGGTTTACGAGGAATGGGTTGAAGGTTTGTGTTGCAAATATAATAAACAAAGATAATAGGAAGAAGATCAGAGCTCCAAAAGCAAGTGTGAAGATCAAGAGAAAGAAATTAGAAAAAGATGATGAAAAGTGCTCCAACATAACTTGCACCGGCTTGAGATATGAGTTTGATTAGCTTAAATCTCTCTGATCCATTGTATCCACTTTCACCTGAAGCTTTCTTTTCCTACCCCTGTTTTGAATTAGTATACGGAGAGTAAATAGACGAACATCATTCAAAATTTCAACTTCCCGTTCAGGTGCTTAAGTCCACCAACCTACTTGATCGTTGACAGATATCTCTCCGATAACAGAAGAGCTATCTTCAATGATTCTACGAAACTTGAAAGAAGAGGTACCTTGAAGACTAGATTCGGTGCAATCGGAATCTGAATATTATATGGTTATTACAATAATATAACGTTGAGCAAAAAGTTGTGTTTGAAGCCTAGTTCTTTTGGCCACAGGTACAGAAAGGTTATAAAGGTTCATGTCGTTTCAGGTTGCTTTCATCATTGACAGATATCTCTCCGATCAAAGAAGAGTTATCTTCAAATTGATGTATAAGTTTTAAAGTTAGTAAGCATTTAAAGAATTTAATCCGATATGCTCTATATCAACTGAAATTGGGTATCATCAATCTGGTATTAGTGGTTGGAAACTCTGATGACAAAGCTTGTGTTGAGGGATAAACCATTCGGAATGGGTTGAGCGTGTGTGTTGAAACAAGTATGGATATGGAGAACATGTAATGAGATGATTTCGATTTTCGTACAAAGATTCCATAACTAAAATTCAGTTGTTATCAGAGAGATATCTGTCAACGATCAAGGCAACATACTTGAAATCTAGGCGCTTGAGTGGCTTGAATAGACCACAGGCGCCTCGCTTTGGCCAAAGCCAGGCGCTTTGGCCTTTTTTTTAAAAAAAAGTAAATTTCTTTCAATTCCTTAAAATTATTTGTTATTGACTAAAAAATAATTTTAATTCATTTTTAGTTCTTTTAAGTTGTTTCCAAACCAAGAAAATTCGTTTGAGGCGTTTCGGTTCGTTTATTGCTCGTTTGTGTTTTTCGGTAGAAACATCCAGCTTTGTACAATTTTGATGAATCATTGCACGTGGTGCTCCGACTATACCTAACACACAACAATTTGTTTTAATTCATTTTAAAGTGTTTTTAATTACTTTTCAATCAATCAAGGTCTTCACATTTTAGTAACATTTTAGATTAACTGGGATTTAGAACAACCACATGTCAAGAAATGATAATTTTCAAATATTGCAGATCAAGGTGTTACTAAGCATGTCAAGAAATGATAATTTTCAAATATTGCAGATCAAGATGTTACCAAGCATGTCAAGAAATGATAATTTTCAAATATTGCATGTCTAGATCATTGTACGATGTCTTTTCAGAGGAACCCTTGTTTGATTATACTCGTGTTCAGCCTTTAAACTTCGTTTTTGTTTTTTGATAGAAAGGAACTACGTTGCAAATATAATAATAATGTAAATAATAATAATAATGTAATAAGTTATGGTTTCAGGTTGCCTTCATCGTTGACCGATATCTCTCCGAGATGATAAAGGTATATCATGGAAAGTTCAACTAAAGAAACAAAGATGAAACCGATTAATGTTCTTTATATATGAATAGTGACCCTCTGGCAATCGACGTTGGTATTAATTGCAATATATGTGGCTTTATTCCTTTACGCAGGTTTGCCAGAGGGTCATTATTCATATATAAAGAACATTAATCGTTTTTTTCAATACAAAAAGGTAGACCACACCACTAGACCATTGTTCAGGTTGCCTTCATCGTTGACAGATATCTCTCCGATAACAGAAGAGTTATCTCCAATGATTCTAAGAAACTTGAAAGAAGTCTATTAATTGATTTTAGGAATTGCTTGAGAATATATTTTTTGATCAAAAGATCCATAACTATTCATTGTAGTTTAGATTTTGTTAAGACTTTAAACAGAGAAGATGGAGGGTTACTTACTACTCTGCACTTCAAGTAGAAGAAGATGAAGAAGAATAAATGAAGTCTATTAATAGAGGTTAGTAGGTTACTCATTACTGGTGGAAATGGGAGCTGGCCATGCCCGTAGTGTTTGAAGCCTAGTTCTTTTGGCCACAGGTACAGAAAGGTTATAAATGATCAGAAAATATACTTTCAAACATTTAAAAACAACTTTTCATGCAAGCAAGTAAAATTCAGTTGTTGGACAGTGAGATTGATAACTTCTCTATGGAAGTTGCTAAAATAGTTAAACAAAAGCTGACATTGAACAGTTATTTGGAATGTTCCTGATCATTACAGTTATGCCTTTTTTTATCAGAAAATATATTCCCAAACAATTAAAAATAACTTTTCATGCAAGCAAGTAAAATTCAGTAATTGGACATTGAGATGGAGAATTCCTACGGAAGTTGCTAAAATAGTTAAACAAAAGCTGAAATTGAACAGTTATTTAAAATGTTCCTGATCATTACAGTTATGCCTTTTTTTTATCAGAAAATATATTCCCAAACAATTAAAAATAACTTTTCATGCAAGCAAGTAAAATTCAGTTGTTGGACAATGAGATGGAGAATTCCTATGGAAGTTGCTAAAATAGTTAAACAAAAGCTGAAATTGAACAGTTATTTGAAATGTTCCTGATCATTACAGTTATGCCTTTTTTTAATCAGAAAATATATTCCCAAACAATTAAAAACAACTTTTCATGCAAGCAAGTAAAATTCAGGAGAAAGGTGTGGATTATCAGAAGATTAACGAGGTTAAACTTGGAGTTTGGTGAAATGAACTTGAAGACTAGATTCGGTGCAATCGGAATCTGAATATTATATTACGATAATATTACATTGAGCAAAAAGTAGTGTTTGAAGCCTAGTTCTTTTGGCCACAGGTACAGAAAGGTTATTTGGAATGTTCCTGATCATTACAGTTAAGAATTGTTTGAGAATATATTTTTTGATCAAAGGATCCATAATATTGTTTATGCAAGCAATAGCACAAGTCCTTCTTTAATGTTGTTTACAATTAAAAGGAACTAGGTTGCAAAGGAACTTCAGGTCAACCAGACGTTTTGTCAAAAGAACATACTTGAAATCGATGGGAAGGTAAACAAAATCGTGTAAAATCAATGATAACTTCTCTTCAGTAGAAAGCTGTGGATTATCGGAAGATTGATTTAAGAATTGTTTGAGAATATACTTTTTGATTAACGGATCCATAATGTTGTTTATGCAAGCAATAGCACAAGTCCATCTTTAATGTTGTTTATAATTAAAAGGAAGTAGGTTGCAAAGGAACTTCAGGTCAGTCAGACGTTTTGTCAAAAGAACATACTTGAAATCGATGGGAAGGTAAACAAAATCGTGTAAAATCAATGGGAGGGTAAACAAAATCGTCGATCCGACTGTTGATTTCTTTCCACAACCGGTACAACGAACTCTGTATGGGTTGCTTGTTAGCGCCGATCCGACTGTCGATTTCTTTCCACAACCGGTACAACGAACTCTGTATGAGAGTCGATTTCCCTTTTGCAAAGGAACTTCAGGTCAGCCAGACGTTTTGTCAAATGAACATACTTGAAATCGATGGGAAGGTAAACAAAATCGTGTAAAATCAATGGGAGGGTAAACAAAATCGTCGATCCGACTGTTGATTTCTTTCCACAACCGGTACAACAAACTCTGTATGGGTTGCTTGTTAGCGTCGATCCGACTGTTGATTTCTTTCCGCAACCGGTACAACGAACTCTGTATGGGTTGCTTGTTAGCGCCGATCCGACTGTCGATTTCTTTCCACAACCGGTACAACGAACTCTGTATGAGAGTCGATTTCCCTTTTGCTGATGACTAACAAAGAGATTGTCTTTTTGATGAATGTATTATTCAGAAATATTTTTCATCTTTCCCTTTGCGGGTGACTAACAAAGAGATGGTCTTTTTGATGAATGTGTGTTATTCACAAATATTTCCATCTTTCCCGCTATTTTATTCACAATTATTTTCCATCAAGTTGATACAAGTTGGTTGTTATTATTTTGTTTTTTAAAATTTTTTACAATAATTATATTAAAAAAATAAAAAAAAAACTAACTCAAAACACCATAAAGTAACAAATCAGTTTTTTCTGACCTTGTATCGAGGTAGTTAAAAAAGTAACCATAACGCCTCGCTCATTTGCGCTTTGAGGGGGGTGAAAATAGAAGGGGGGGGGGGGGGGGTAATATAACCACTATCTTCCATATAAGATCAATTCAGACCCACAACACATTAATATTCCAGTTTCAATATCAGAATACCAGACCGCAAAATGCTCCAAAAATCTGATTCATATACAAGATCACCGGTTATTATCTATGGAAACCGGTTTAATCTTCATACAAACAACACAAAACTTCAAAAAAAAGTATAATTTTCGTCTAGATTCAATGATCAATAAATATAAAAACCACAAAAAAAAGGTCAAAGTTTGATCCAAAATTACTGTTTTCATAGCAGAAGACTGGTTTTTCAACTAATGATATAAGGTGCACAAATGGTGAAATAAAGATCTAAATTCATCAACAGTACACGTTCAATACAAAGTCAATTTTAAGTAGAAAACTGCGAGAACAACATTAAGCGTTCGACAGAAAGCCACTTTAAGTAGAAAACTGTGAGAAGAGCATTAAGCACTTCCATGTAGTGCTGATCAGAGGTAGTGGTGGATAGAAAGATTGGTGTGCAGTTTTATAACCACCTAATGTATCATTTTGCAATAGGTAAAAACGTAGTAATGCAAAACACCTAAAAGTCTTGAATTAGTGACCAACAATATGTTTAAATCCTAGTTTATCATACGGCCATTTTACAGCCAAAATGCTATGTAGTCAAGCTTTAAACTAATCTAAAACATGTTTAGAATAGCTAAAATGGTCTCGGGGCCCACGCTTTTACGAGTTGTGCGCAGGCAGGATCGTCCTTTGCACCTTGAGTGTCCATTCGACTACCTAACCAGATTGTCAACTGTTCATCTAAACTCAATTATCAACAATATGACATCTAATTTCCTATATCATGGACACAAATCACCCTAAATGTTGAAAGTCATAATTTGTCTGAATCAACTACCTATGCTTACACCCAACCTGTAGCAGCGCTGCAGCAGAACGCCAATTCAAACAAAATGAATCTAGTAACTGTAAATTTCAACATATTAAGTTTATAAACATTTGATCAGATTTTACAAAACTCTACACATCCACACTTAAATCCAAATCCAAATCCAAATCAAATTCAAAAAAAAAAAAAAAAAATACTTCTTTTCATTTCCGTGCACCATCCCCTTTTTCCAATTTCTTCGCATACGCCTTCAAAGTCATAACCAACAAAATTTGAGCAATATCAAGGTATCCTTGAATGCTATTTAATCAGACTACCTATTTTAAACTAACATCACAAAACGCCCAAAATGAGGTGTAGTCAAGGCGCTTGCCTAAGTGCCCAGCATCCATCCAGGCGCAATAATATGGAAAAGACCCGCCAAAATCTAAAAAAAAACTGGTCTGAAACAAACTAAACCAGCCTAACAGTCTAAACAAGCCAAAAAACAGTGTAAACTAGTCCAAAACAGCTTAAACCAGCCTACAGCATGTCTAGAACAGCTAAACGATCTGTTTATACTATGTGCCATGCTTATCTCGGGATCGCGTTTTTAGCGCCTTGCACTTAGGCGACAAGTCCACCCTTTGCGCCTTCGCCTACATAACCAGACTGTCAAATGTTCACCCAAAATGGTCAACTTTTCATTCAAATCATGATCACAAACTTCTACATCGGAACATGCTCAAAACTCGTCACATTGCCCAAAATGAACTATCTATGCTTACATCCAACTTATAGCATCACAACACCATTGAAACAAAGTAAATCATGAAATAATAAATTCCAACATTTTAATTTTATAACCCTGAAAATCATGATAATTTAATGAAACAAATTATCAACAATATCATAACCCAAATCACCCAAAAGAAACAAGTTTTAATTCAAAACATGATCACAAGCTTTTTAAATCAGAACACCGTGTTTCATACCAACAACCAAATATGCTTAAAAGTCGTTATTTGTTAAGTTTGTTAAGCATTTATATTTTTCCTTTGACTACATTTTTTTCACCTCATGTCTCATTTAAGCAATAGGTAAAAAAGTGGCAATGCAAAACACCTAAAAGCTTATAGAATTAGTGACCAATAATATGTTTAAATCCTGTTTTATCATATACTGCCGGTTTAAGCCAACAACTCAAAACAACCAAAATGTTACATAGTCGAAGGCGCAAAAGGCACTCGCTATTCGCTAGGCGCAGCCAAATGCCTTGTGTCTATCCAGGTACACAAAAACTAACCAAAATCTGCAAAAAAAAAAAAATCCTGTTCTGAACCGGCCAAAACTAATCTAACCACATTTCTATAACAGCTAAAATGGTCTGTTAATATTTAATCAACAAAAATCAAAGATCAACAATATGATTACATCCCAATTCTTGCACCATAACACAAATCAGCCAAAATGTGAAAACAACTCATAATAAGATTATATAAACTTCAACATTTTCATTCACCAATCAAATTTTACAAAATTCTACATCAAATAAAACTTACACACCATCCTCATTGCCCTGCACCACCTTCCTGTTCCAACTTGTTCACATACGCCTTCAACGTCATAACCAAATTCCTTGCAGGCGCCTGCAACGTCCCCACAACCGAAGTAGCCGGCCCTTTTAACCCGCCCAACAGTTTCGCATAAACCTCGGCCCGAGTCGGCAAATTCTCCAACACCTTGAACTCATCAGGCCCATAAAACTTGCCTTCAAACACTGCCCCACTAAAATCATTCTCCTCCAACTTCTTCTCCTTTTGAAATGTTCTATAGGGCTTAATTGCAGCTGGGATCTCTTCACTGTGGACAAAGAGCCAGGCATTCATTCCTTTCATACATGGTTTTAATGGCTCCCATTGTGTGCCTTCAATTGCTTTGATGACTAGGGTGTTTTTGGCTACGATTAGTTTAGTTGAAGGTGGGAAGGTGGTACGGAGTTGTTGGAATTGTTGGACGGTGAAGCCTTTGTAGTTTATGCCGGCGATTAGGTGGCAGTCTTGGAGCTGTTGTTTAACTGTTTCCACTGTTTCTTCTTTTTTTGTACGGCTGATGGCCGACCGGATTGTCAAGGTGGGTTTGCGGTGGTGGTTGAGGGTGGTTGGGTGGTTGTGGTGGTGGTGGAGTAAAGGGTTGTGGAAGTGGGATTTGAAGGAGATGATGGTGCTTGCTTCCATTGTTGTTGTTTTGGTTGGAGATGGTGGTGTGGGTTTAGGATTGGGTATAGTGTGGTCTATGAAACTACTATCTTATCTTTTGCAAGGTGGATGTGGTGTGAAGCGATGTCGTATTAGGTGAAATTTAACTGAACAAAAAGTACTTCCCACATTTGGGTGTAGGGATAAACATATTGCACCGAATACCGAATCGATACCGATTCTGAATCAATCTTGTACTAATCCTGTACAGAACCGAGGGTGTTCGGTATCGGTACTCACATTTAGAGGCTTTCAGTTTCGATATTTTCAGTACGGTATTTTACGGTAAAATAACGATACCATACCGGTACCATACAGTATCGTATGTTTTTGGTATCGGTGTCGGTATTTGGTTTTGGGAATTTTCGGGATCAGTATCGGTAACTTGGTACCGATACCGTCCCGAGCTCATCCTAGTTGGGTGTTTGCGGGTTTAAAACTATGCGCCTACATGCCCAGCGATTTCGATAGTATCATACAATTTTTCAATGATCTCATCGATGATGCCGAAGACGGAGACACGACAACATCAACATTTACTAAAAGAATCGTGTCATGAGATCGCGAAAAAGGTCATGAAGTTCTTATGGCAGATTATTTGTGGATGAGCTAAAATACAATGACGTCTTTTTCCGTCAACGGTTTTACATGTCGAAACGCTTGTTTCTAAATTCTTAATGAGGTAGAAGCATGGTATGAATGGTTTCAAGATGGCGCAGACAGTAGGATGAAAAGAGTTGATGGATGCAGATACACATTTTCGACTTTGATTTGATCTTGTGACACATATTTCAACTCAAGTTTACCCCAACTCCTCGATTCGAACGAGGAATAGTTTGATTGTATTTTTAAATTTCTATTTGAATAATGTTTTTTTTATTTAATTGTGTTTAATTGTTTAAATTTTTTATTTGTTTAATTTTGTTTATTAATTCATTTTTTATTTAAAAAACTAGTTGAAAGGAGTGATGCCAGTGTTTTTTTATGTTAGGGTAAAAATGACGCGACAGTGCAGGATTGGAGGACCAAGATAGATGGAATGAGTGTCCCCTCCACCCTTAGGCTCTGTAATGACCTAATGGCCATATTGTCAATCTTTTTGTGCTTTAGAGCATTGACAACTTAAGGTGAATGTCTAAAAATAATCATTTTTCACTTCACACTAAAAACTACCATATCTATACTCTATGTTTATAATTTGAAAATTTGATATAGTAACTTTTTATATATGAAAAAATTTGTTGTCAATTAGGGATGTTCTTTGTTTCGGTTTTTGGACAATTCGGATTTTGTTGAAATGAATAATCTGAATAACAAGAAAAATGACAAATTTAAATTAAATATAATAAATAAATAAATAAATAGTATGTATATACTGTAATAAGTAAAAAATGTGTGGTTTTATCAATGTATATATATATATATATTATATATAGGGTTATGATCAAATACACCGTGAATTAAAAATAGGTAGTCGTAGGAAGGGTATAAAACCGACTCTAGTTTAACTCATTCAAGTGGCATTGAAATCGTCTCATCGAATCCTATGATCTTAGTTTTTAGGTTTTCGCTTTTTTATTTTTAGCTTATAGTTTTTAGAATTTATGTTAGATATTGTTTTTTTTCTTATTTCCATCATTGTATCATTTCTGCGATTCATTGTGTCTTCTTCAGCATTGTGTTCTATTTGTTGCCATTGTGTTATATTTTATCGCTCATTGTGTCATATTTCGTGATCTATTGTGTTTTTTGTATTCTTCTCGCCCTTCTAATTTTTGTTACACCGTGTAGGATAACTTGACCATTTATGTATATATATATATATATATATAGGGGCCGGATCAAATACAAAGTAATGAAAACGTACGAAGTGTGCGAAGTGCATGATAATTACGTAATATATATATATATAAGCACTATTTGCTGACATGGCGTTCATTTAGGCCATCTCCCTTCTTAGGCGTGCCACATGACATTAGGTATGGCTTGATACAAAAAATTACCCTTGAGTGACACATAACACTAGGTGAGCAAAAGTTGTTAGTTAAAATCATCATGGGATGACATCACCACTAGAGATGATCGTTTCGGTACGCAATTTTTGATGTTTTTTGGATTGGTACTTTTGGTCCGGTACGATACGAGTATTTTATTGAATTTTACCTTCAAATAACGTACCGTATTGGTACTGGCACTTAATTTTGAAGATTTTTAACATTGGTACTTTCGGTATCGATACCTGTATCGAGCTTATCTCTAATCACCACTATAACCTACGACTAGGGATGTTCAAATTGCTTGACGCTCGTGACTCGTTCGCCGCTCGTTTGGAAAATGCTTGAAAGATGCTCGCTTGATCCTCCGCTCGGATGTAAATAAGCCGATAGGCTCAGTTCGGTATGTAAACGAGCCAAGCACGAGCAAAGGTCCGTTCGGCTCGAATAAATTATTATTTAATTATTATGTATATAAATATATATACACATACAAATCACAATAATATTTATAGCTTTATAAATGACATTTGACCCAAGATATACAAATAAAATAAAAGTGGCCCGCTTAATCGAATAAAAATTTAACTTTAAGTTTATTAGTAAACCCTAAGTTGTGACAACCGGCAAATTCCGTACAACGATTAACGTAAGCTTAATCGTACTTTCGAAGTAAATAACATGGCTTAAGGTTGATTAAGGTATAATGAGCCGTTACGAGTCGTACGATGTCCTTCCCAAAGTTCGTAGAAGCCTTTATGCCTTTAAAGAAAGACTTCGCGTAATTAACGTTAACGAACTGACATCAGTAGAAATCCATCAAACTGGAATATTATAAGCTTATTCTATGTAAATACGACACGTATTTACTATCGATGCGATCGGATGTGAAATCGGCGCGAAAAACGGTCTAAAACGCACCGTTTTGGATTACGCGGAGAGGAACTGACGTGGAAGTCGGACGTCGAACTGCGTGGCTCTAACCGTTATCGAACTTTCGGAATAATTATTTATTGTAAATAATGTCATTTATTAAGTTTCGAAAGTAAACGAGTCGTTTAATTAGAGAATAGCACGACCGAATCGATTAACGCGAATTTAACGCGTGTTCTGATTTCACGCGTCGGGTGACGAAAATAATAACTAAATGGCTCGGTTTAGTTGTGATTTAAATTACGAACATAACCGACTAAGATTTGTGTTTATTTGCCGAACCAAAAATAAAACCGAGCGGGATACGTTATAACAAGTTCGAGTATACGGTACCCACCTACCAAAGAACCCTAGCTATAAAAGCAATATTATCTCCTCTTCCTCTTCATTATTGTGCAGCCAACCCTTCCTCTCTCTACTCTCTCTATACTCTCTCTCTAGCCGACCCCTCTCTCTCTCTCTCTACACTCTCTCAGCTCACAATCCATCTCCCTCTCTCCTGCTCGAGATAACCGACCACCACCACCATCTTTGGTGGCTGTACGGTGGTCTTAGGCCCCAAAACGGGCTGAAACAGCAGTGAAATGGAGGCGACGGGCCGATCAAGATCATGGTGTTTGTCTATGGTGACGGGTAAGGATCAGGAGATGGTGGATCGGGTGAGGTCTGGTTCAGCTCGGGTGATGTCGGGGGTGGTTGTGGAGGGCGTTGGGTGGTCCGATCGGTGGTATAGTGGTAGGTTTTTGTCCGATTGTGGTGGTTCGAGGTGGTTTCGGGTCAGGTGTGGTGGTTGTGTCTCGATAGGTGGTACAAGTTAAATGGTGACTGATTTTATTAGATCTAGGGGTTCGAATGGTTAATCGGTGGTGATAGTTGTGTGGTTGTGGTGGTCCGACGGATATGGTGGTTATAGTGGTGGTTTTGTTGTTGATCGGACAAGGTGGTGGTCTCGTGGTGGTTCCTGGTGGTTGCTAGCGACAGAGGTAGCCGAGTAAGGCTTTGGCTCGGGTCAGATCTGGTTCTCTCAGAGTCAGACGAGCCAGATCTGGTGCGGTGTGAGTCAAATGGGTCTAGATTTGGTGTTCGGGTCAGATCCGGGCGTTTCGGGTCAGATCCATGTGTTTCGGGGCTGATAGAGTCCGGGTCAGGTTTGGAGTTCGTGTTCGAATCAGATCTGGTTGGTACTGGTTCAGGTCAAGCCAGATCTGGTTCGGTTTGAGCCTGGTCCGCTTCGGTTCGGGTCAGATCTGGCTCGGTTCGCGTATTGTTCTCGAGTTCTAGTCGTGGGTCGAGTATGGTAGTCTTGGGTTAGATCCGGTCAGATCTGGTAAACTCGGGGTCAAATGGGTCAGATTCGGTCAAGTCAACACGCGGACGATTTCAGTCAAACGCGACGCTTGGTCGACACGTTGTTCGAGATGACGTCCGGTCGCGCGTATGCTTTCGGTATAAATTTACTTGTTGATGTTTGTATTTATGTTTATATATATATATATATATATATATATAATGAATGTGTAAACTCGCAAAACGAACCGACAAAATAATAAATGAAAAGTATAAAACGAACATTTTGTATTGTACATGAAAGGCGTGACTATGTGATTTATTATCGGACTAAGTTGTTGGACTATACTATATGTATATATTATTATATATATTTATATAAATAAATGTGGTATTTATATAAGTTAACGAAGCGTATAAGTGTCTCGTTTAATGGAATTGCGGATAAAAGATCGTTGTCTTGTGTTTGGAATTTGTTTTGGGAATTTTGAAGACGACTTGTGTTGTCTGGCTCATACAAAAACAGAGGAAACTCTGCCAAAGTTTTTATAAAATTTGAAGCGCAACGAATGTGATGTTGTTGTTGCATAATTTTGTAAATAAATCTTCCAAGTGTTTTAAACAAATGATTTTGTCCAAAGTCGCGACGTTTTCGACAAATGGTTATTTACAACGATAAAGATAAACGCCGGGCATTGTTTCCAAAACAAATATATAATATTTGTCAAGCGTCAACTGTGTCAACTTCAATGATTTTGGTAACCAAAACATTGTTAAATATACGGATTTGAAATACATAGACGCTCGTCTTATTTCGGAAAGATTATATTGAAAAATAATGTTTCGAAACACTTAAAACACTCGGATTTGGGAAGAGAAAGAACAAATGTTATTAGTCGATTTTAATACCTATATTTATGTTTCCACAAAGTATATTGTCCAAAAATAATTATACAAGGCAACTACATTTATCCGATTTACGAGACAAGCTATGACTCGGGATGAGTTATACGTTTCGTATTAGTAGTCCAACATAGTTTACACACGAATAGTAACAGGTGCGCAACTTGGGTGCTATGTCATGTGTTAAACAAATCAATATAAGTCACGATCGGTTTGGCGAGTTAAACGCCTAAGACTCGGGTTAGTACACACGAGTCTAGATAGTTGAATAAACTATCTTTTAACCGGAAATTAAGCTAGGCTTATATGCAATAGACTTTAAGGTGTCCTTTATTGGTAATTAGGGCACAAGGAAGTCGGTCAAAGCTTCGGGCTTTGTTTTCTAGCTAAGCAAGGAAATCAAGGTGAGTTTCACGGCCCCATTTTAAACTGTTTTATGTTTTTCGGGGGAAAGATATGTTAGGGAAAATGTGTGACGGGATAATTACTTGAGTTGTGATCGCCACTCGGGGTTGAGTCCTCTCTTCTATAACCATTAATTCAGGGAAATGAAACCGAAGGAATATTTGGATAGTACTATTGGTGCCTGACAAGGCCCACCCCTAATCGATGGCGTCGATTATGCATCGGCGTATGCCAGGGGTGCACGTATTCTGAAAATCAAGTCGTTGGATACCGAGTAACGACTTGGAGCGGGGCATTATTATTAGTCTTGGTTTGGTTATGGGCTCAAGTAGATTGTAGGAATTTGCAACTCCTATAATAGTCATAACATGGTATTTCCCAAAAAGTAAAGTTTTGGAAACTAAAACCTGTGAACTCACCAATATTTATATATTGACGTCTTTTTAAACATATCTTTCAGGTAATTAAGTGCTGAACAGGTATGCGGCTAGTACGGTGGAATTTGGGATGTCGGATACTGGTTGGGGGTTTCATCTGTTGTCACCATCGGGTTGGGACATAAACGGAAACACCACACTTTGAAACTTAATGATTGTTGTTTTATGTAATGATTGAAACAAGGTACTCATTCTTGAAATCTTAATATAATGATCTTTTCTAACTAAATATAGTTTGTGTTAATCTTGACTTTGATATGCTTTCGAGCGTCGCGCCACGTGTTTCCGCCATTGGCGTGGTGTGACATAAGTCGTGAAGTGACTGTCTTGACTTCATTATGTTATTAGTCGTCTGTTGCTAAACGTCGTTTAATATCACCCTACGCCACAGTGTGCCACTTGTTCTTTGCAGTATGTTTTTATTGCCTCACTACCTCAACCTAAGCCTTATCTCGAGTGGTTATACTCATTCTAGTTCTAAACCCAAACTATAGTAGAGAAATACAGTCATTAAGTCTACGATCAATTTAGGACTGTCATTAATCATACTACAATCCAAATTTAAAACCTAACGTCAGGATCAACTTAAGTTATGCCCTTAATTGTTGATTTGTTATATTATTGTCTTTATGTCATTATGTCAGTTTAACATACTAATAGACAAACAAATTAAAATGAGGAAAAATTAATCATTAGTCATTCATAGTACGATATGCAGTTGTACATGGTCATTAGTAAAACTCTTATCTCTTATTTGGCCCTTAGTGAGACTTATAGGTAATAGACCTTTAGTTATTGGATCTATAAGCATATCATGAATGCATTTGATACAAAATTCTGATTTTCTCTGCTTGTTTTTAAAATAAGCGAACAATAATTTCGTATCGAACTCTAATGCAGCTTCTCTCAAACTGTTATTGTTTGAGAAATTAGGGTAGCTGACTTTATCACAATAATTTTTCAATATAGTATTTAAATGGAGTTAATAAATGCCAATCCCCTTATGGTGGAGTGACACCCTCCTTGATTTCCTTATGAGAGGTGGGGAGTTCGAGTCCTACTAGCAGCAAAATGCTGCTGGTGGGCGGGTTTTACCAATTCTTCACTGTCGTGCCTGCAGGCGGGTAGGGGGTTGGGTTTTTCCCGATTTTGAATACTACATGGGCGGGCCTTGGCTACCCAGCTGCTCGAGGTACATATGGGGCCTCCACTGGGTGGTCGTGGGGGTCTGTCCATAGTGTGGGGATCCCCTTGGGTAGTCGAGCAGAAGTGTTAGTTGGCCTTTAAAATGTCACAACCCAAAATGCCACAGCGGAAGACTTAGCATGGTGGTGAACAGAGGTTGGTAATCAATGGTGTAATAGCAATTATTGAGCATTTGGACAAAGTTTATATAAATTTCTTATTACATAAAAGTTTTAGGTTAAGACCCAAAATGGATCTTATTGATACATAGGTCCCCAAAATCTTTATTTAAATACATGTCCAAACACATTATTGCTAAAACACTGTTTTCGCCAATTCCGAAGCCAATCTCATGTACCTGAAAAACACGTTAAAATAATTTTGTCAACACGAGGTTGGTGAATTCACAGAGTTCTTTTAATAAACATTTTTGCTATTCTTGCAAAAATTAATAATAACCCTTTTCATTTTATCCATGAAAAGTCTATCTTTAAAACCCTTTTCAAGTTTATTCATGAAAAGTCTATCTTTTAAAACCCTTTTCAAGTTTATTCATGAAAAGTCTATCTTTTATACCCTTTTCGCCTTACCACGAAAAGTATATCTTTTAGATTCAAGATATAGATATAGATTTTGATTATAGATTACTAAGACAATCATGTGAATTCATAAACTAGCTAGGAATATGAATATGTGTTTACGTTATATGCTCATAATCAACACATGACAATTTGGTCCCCAATAGGTGTTTCACTACACCGAATTTGAAGTAGTTTTCCGAACTATGACCAGAGCGACTGGTCGCGGCTAGGGTCGTCAACCCGATGGATCCACCAACACTTCGCTTGCCCTCTATACCAAGGCTAATGATTATGAATGGCCCTGGGAACATTATCTTAAGATTTCTTTTTACTCTCAACTTCCAGTCCCGAAAGGAGATTATCCGCCCATATATTCGTACACATTCCACACTTTCTGATGTCTTTCACTAGTAACCTTATTTATTTTTACAACGTGTTTTTCCCCCGAAAATATTTATAAAAACTTTATAAAAATGGGGCTGTGAACTCACCTTGTGATAGTTTGAGTTATATTTCCAAATGCTTGATTTTCTGGTCGTCCGATTTCCTAATCATGAAAATCGTGTAAACGACTATGTTTCACTTATTTTTCTAAGTTATACAATCAACTTAGATTTTTCACACAACATTTTCTAAAGAAAATGTAATCCTTTGAAAATATTTATTTTCAAAACACTTGTTCTTAATTACGACTCGTTGGTGATCATGACTCGTTTTAGGTTCGTTACTTGTTATTTTTACACCAAGTTACCTAGTACCTTTAATTTATGCATATCATTACAATAACACATGTCATATACACTCATGCAAGAAATAATCCAAGTAAACATTCAAGACAACAAGTTGGTCAATTTGTCCGATTCTAGGCGATAATTTGGCAATTGCTTGAAATTCCAACTCGTGTGACTAGTCATAACATGTAGGTTTCCAAATGTATCATTATTTATACATTTTTATTTCAAAAACACACTTTTAGGGCCTGATCTAATTCAGACTTGGAATTTTTATTAAAACAAGCCGAAATTCGCCTTTTTATCGCTTAATCTTGCGCCGGACATTACCAAAACCCTATTTTCTTATCAATACTCAAACTTTTTAGTCAAGGCCTATTATTTTATAAACTTTTAAGTGATTTTTATCTCAAATAATCAGGTCTTAATATTTCTTTCCAAATCACCATTTTAAGGCTCAAATTAACCATTTTTGAGCTTCTAATTAACCCATAACCCAATAATTTATAACTTTATTATTTTTCTTTCAAACTTGGGTCATTTTGGGTTAAATAATACCCTTAATTTACTGATTTAAATCAGACTTGAATTTCTTTCAAAAATCATGAAATAAAGTCCATATTTTAAGTGTTTTTAAGTCTAAAACTTGTAATTTTTCTCATGGAGTAAAATCAAATCAATTTCCTTCAAATAATGGTCCTTTTATACAAATTTATAACTCAAATTTTCTGACTTAAATCAGACCTCAAAAACTTTATTAAAACCTCTAAATTTCTATTTATTTCATAACCAATTTCCAACAATTTAACTTGTAACTTAATTTTTATCATCAAATGTCTTTAATGGGTTTTCTAGTCATCATAATATACCCAAATTTTCTGCTTTAAAACCACAATTCAAAGATTAAGTTTCATGTATTGAAAACCCATTATTATCCATTTAAGTCATACCTAGTGTCTATTTTATCAATATTAATCAAGAAAATCCAAACTTCATACATACATACATATAATCGGCACATATATATATATATATATATATATATGTTTAATTTTCGTTTTTCCATTTTTAAAACTCATACATTAACATTTTAACATCTAGAAATCATGTTTAATAGCTTGAATCTTGTTTATCATGTGTTAGATCATACATGCAATGAGATTTTTGAGTTCAAATTTGAAATACAAACACACACATACATATATATATATACACGGCACACTACACACACACACATATATATAAGTAAACTCACGCACACATACACTAACACATCTCATCTCTCTTTATTTTTAATAAAAACCATATGTTTATATATTTGGTTGTGTGAATCATCCAAGTTTAGTGATGAAAAGATTGAAATAATATGAAATAAGTTAGGGTTTATACCTTTTTAAGAACAAGATAGAAAATAGCTTGAAAACCCTTAAGAAATCTTGCTCAAATCTTCATTTCCTAAGCTTTTCTTGGATGTTTTGATGTTAATATGATGAGCTTAGTTAGTTCTAGAAGAAACAATTAGAGAAGAAGAAGGTTAGACCAAACAAAGCTACTCGTTCTATTAGCTTCAACCGTATATAACGACTAACAGACTAACGACTAACTAACTTTCTAACTTTGTTCCCGCCCAGCTATTAACCCTATACTATTCTGTTATTACAAAATACCCCCCTGGACTCATTATTTCTTTTACTATACTATTACAATATTACTGAAACAGTCCCTCAACTATTGTTACACATCAATACCCTCCCGTTATTCAAAGCTTTGTCCTCAAAGTTCAGGAATCTGGAAGTCAGGAAATCTAAGCTGAAACTCATCCCTGAATTCCCAAGTAGCATCAGAAGCTGGAGAGTCTTTCCATTGCACCAATATTTGACCTGCTGCCCTGTTCCCTCTTTTCACAACTCTTCTATCCAGCACAGCAGCAGGTGTTAATCTGAACTGTGACCCAGGGGTAAAGGAGTCACACTGTCACCAGGTCCATTAGCCTTCTTAAGCAGAGAGACATGAAAAGTAGGATGAATGTTGACCTCATCAGGCAAGTCAAGCCTATAGGCCACATTTCCCACCCTCTCAACAATTAAGTAAGGCCCAAAGTATTTAGGAGAAAGTTTATTGTATGACTGAGTTCTCAAAGAGGTCTGCACATAGTTTTGCAGCTTTAACCAAACCCAATCTCCTACTTCAAAACTCCTCTCAGTTCTGTGTTTATTTGCATGCTGTCTCATTCTGTTTTGAGCTTTAAAGAGTGCTTCTCTTATCATTCTTATTGTCTCTTCCCTGACCATCATAAAATCATCCACAGTTTCAACCATTGATTCTCTATGGATGTAAGGCACATGAATGGGTGGAGCATACCCATACAAAGCCTGGAAAGGAGTGGTATTAATGGCACTATGAAAGTTGGTGTTGTACCAAAATTCGGCCAATGATAACCACTTGACCCATGAACTAGGCCTTTCCATTGTCATACACCTAAGGTATGTCTCAAGGCACCTATTCACTACTTCAGTCTGGCCATCAGACTGTGGGTGGTATGCAGTGGATAGGGCCAGATTAATACCTTGTAATCTCACAAATTCTTTCCAAAAATTGCTCAAAAAGATAGTGTCCCTATCAGAAACAATGGTTGAGGGCCAACCATGTAGTTTGTAGACATTATCTAGGAATAATTGAGCAACATTGGCAGCAGTAAAGGGGTGAGCTAATGCCATGAAGTGACTGTATTTTGTCAGCCTATCAACAACAACAAAAATAACTTCTTTACCCTGAGATTTAGGCAACCCTGTGATGAAGTCCATGCTGATGTCTGACTAAACAGCAGTAGGAACAGGCAAGGGTTGAATCAATCCAGGATAAGCAGCATTCTCATACTTGGCCTGCTGACAAGTTGTGCACTCCCTAATCACTTGTTTAATCTGTTTCAGCTGCCCTTTCCAATAAAAAATGGCTTTCAATCTTTGATGGGTTGCATGAATGCCAGAATGGCCCCCAACAGCAGAAGCATGACAGAGTTGCACAATCTTTTTCCTTAATGACAAATCTGCCCCTACTACCAATTTTTTCTTTCTTTTTAATAATCCATCAACCCATTCATACTTATGAACACTCTGCCCTTGTAACAACTTTTGAATGACCCTCTGTAAAACAATATCCCCTTCCCAACTCTGTTTGATCTCTTCCAACAACAAGGGATCAAAAGAAGTGAGAACCATGTTAAAGACTGATGAACTTTCTAGTCTAGAAAGAGCATCAGCTGTAACATTTTCCACACCCTTTTTGTATTGTATTTCAAAAGTATATCCCATTAGCTTTGACAACCAAGAGTGTTGCAAAGGCGTGGTTATCTTTTGGGATAACAAATGCTTGAGGCTTTTCTGGTCTGTTCTTATGATAAAAGGTTTAGACACTAAGTAATAGTGCCATTGCTTAACTGCCATAATGACAGCTAGCAATTCCTTTTCATAGACTGACAGGGTCATTTGTTTGGGACATAAGGCTTTGCTATAGAAAGCCAAAGGGTGATTATCTTGTAACAAAACAGCACCAATACCTTTATTAGAAGCATCTGTCTCCACAATGAACTGTTTGTTCAAATCAGGCAATGCCAAGACTGGGGCTTCAGTAAGAGCATGCTTCAGTTGTTCAAAGGCTTGTTGAGCCTTCTCAGACCACACAAAGGAATCTTTCCTGGTCAACTCTGTTAATGGCTTTGCAATTACCCCAAATGACCTGATAAACTTCCTGTAATACCCTGCCAACCCTAAGAATCCTCTCAACTGTTTAACATTCATAGGGACAGACCAACTCTTAACAGCTTCAATCTTCATTGGATCAGTACCAACCCCATTCTTATCAATCACATGCCCCAAGTATTCCACCTGTTGCCCAGCAAAACTGCACTTGGACCTTTTAGCATACAATTGTTGATTCTTTAATACTTCCAAAACCTTTTCCAAATGTACTAAATGTTGATTGATATCCTTGCTGTACACAAGTATATCATCAAAGAACACCAGTACAAATTTCCTTAAGAACTCTTTAAAGGTCTGATTCATTAATGATTGAAAGGTTGCTGGAGCATTAGTGAGCCCAAATGGCATCACTAAGAACTCAAACAATCCTTGATGGGTTCTAAAGGCAGTCTTATGTATATCATCAGAAAACATCCTCACCTGATGATAACCAGACCTTAACTCCAGTTTGGAAAATACAACTGCTCCCTTCAATTCCTCCAACAACTCATCAATCAAAGGAATTGGAAAACTGTTCTTAATTGTAGCATTATTCAACTGCCTATAGTCTATACACATTCTCCATGACCCATCTTTTTTCTTTACAAGCACTACTGGAGCTGCAAAAGAACTTGTGCTATTCCTGATGACACCACTTTGTATCAACTCTTCTGTCATTTTCTCTATAACATCCTTCTGTAAAGACTGATACCTGTATGGTTTCAGGTTAATGGTCTTATCCTCATCCTTCAATACAATCTTATGGTCACACAATCTAGAAGGAGGCAGCCCTTTTGGTTCCTCAAATACCATCTTATATTTTTCTAACAAAACTTCAATCCTGGGATCTACCACTTCCTTAGTCACATTGGTACTTTGACCATTTTGCCCCTCAGCAGATAACAATTGAACTTCATATAACTGAGAAGTTACCAATTGTCTAGGATTGTTAAGCATATGATCCATTGTCTCTATGGAACATAGGCTCAATCCCTTGTTACTGACCCCTTTTAAAATCTGCTTCTTACCCTCTACTTGGAATTCCATTGTTAACTGATTGAAATTCCATACAATGTCACCCAAAGGGGATAACCATTGTATTCCTAAAACCATATCATAGCTATCCAAAGGAATAACCATAACATCAGTTTCATACCACCTACCCTGCATCATCCACTTAAAACCTTTACATAACTTTCCACACTCAATCTGATTTCCATTGGCTACAGACACCTTAAGGGTAGGAACAGATTGAGTAATACAATGCAGGAACATTGCCAATTTCTCACTAATGAAATTGTGTGTGGAACCTGAATCAACCAAAATGTATATCCTTCTTGTACCAATAGATCCAACAATTTTCATTGTTGAATAAGAAGGAATGCCATTCATGGCATGAATAGAAATTTGTGGTTGACCTAACAATTCAGACAACTCAATAACTTCCTCAACCACTTCAGTTTCCACCTCATCATCATCCACAATCTCAATAACAAACAATTGCCTATTCTTACACTTATGAGTTGCTGAGTATTTCTCTGGACAAAAGAAACACTCACCTCTAGCCCTTTTCTCATCTGCTTCCTTGTTAGACAACCTTCTAACTGTTTTTCCATTTCCATTATTGACTCTAGGACTAGGTAATAAAGGAGGGTTGGCTGCACTTACATTCAAAGGCTTAGGAGAAGGGTAATTAGATTGTTATGGACTGAACCCATTGCAAAGGTATGGGACTTGTCCCACATCGGTTGTATGGGCAAACCAATGTGGGGTTTATAACCCAAGTGGGCTCTCTCTCCCATCAGACTAGTCTTTTGGGATGAGTTCTCCTGTTTGGGTTGTAACAATGGTATCAGAGCCAAACTCGGAGTGGTGGCCCACGGAGTGGTGGCCTGGAGAGAGCCAGCCGTGACCAACGTGGCCGTGACCAACGAGGACATTGGCCCTTAAGGAGGGTCGATTGTTATGGACTGAACCCATTGCAATTAGAGAAGAAGAAGGTTAGACCAAACAAAGCTACTCGTTCTATTAGCTTCAACCGTATATAACGACTAACAGACTAACGACTAACTAACTTTCTAACTTTGTTCCCGCCCAGCTATTAACCCCTATACTATTCTGTTATTACAAAATACCCCCCTGGACTCATTATTTCTTTTACTATACTATTACAATATTACTGAAACAGTCCCTCAACTATTGTTACACATCATAATATGGCTAGATTATTATTGTTGTAGGTTTGAAAAATAATTAAAGAGAGAGGGAGGTGGTGTACGATGGTTTGTAGGGGAAGGGAGAGGAAGAGTTTGAGTGTTGAAGTGGTGATGGAATGTGAATGGTCTTGAGTGTTGGAGGGGTTTTATAATCATGTATGTTAATCATGAATCACCAAATAGGCTTTGGTGACAGCCCTCTCAACTCGACACACACACAAAATAGGCTAGATTACTTGTCATAATATTATTAATTCATCATATAGTGGGTATTGGGTGTAGATTAGCGGGTATACTACTAGTTAACGCGGTACCGGCTTTTAACTGTTTTAAATACCCGTCACACTTAAAAATAATATTTTTGACTCCAGACATAATATTATACAAGCCAAGTTACACTACTAGAAAACTGAGCAATTGCGACCGCATTTTCGGTCGCAAAACGGTTGCAATTGCCCTTTTGCAACCGTTTTACGACTGGAAATGTAGTCGGAAAAACACTCGACGCAAATGCCGTATTGCGACTAAGTTGCGACCGCTTCTACTTTTTGTGACTCTGATTTCGCGACTGTTAGAATGATCGCAAATATTGCGACCGCTCCACTTTGTTTTGAGACGATCGTGTTGCGACGTTTTTTGCGACCGCATAAATTGCGACGTTTTTGCGACTACTTGCATTTTACAAAATTGCGACCGTCTTTGCGGTCGCAAAATGTATTTTGTATTATTTTTTATTATTTTTTAGCCATATGCTATTTTGACTTGCTTAATGTCATATTTTTTAAATTTAAGCATTTATCAAAATTTCACAATTATATAAAACATTCAATTTAAAATATTCAATACTCGAGTTATCATAACAAGATACATATTCAAAATAAAGTGTTTATATCTTAAGTCTATATATGATTAGATTCCTTGAAATCTAACTTTTAAAATTTGTTCAACGTTTGCCATTCTTTCGTTCATAGCCTCTTTCTCCGCCTTATCTTTCTCTTTTTCCATCACCAACTCCGCAATAATTCCGTTCAGCCTTTCTTTCTCTTCTTCTTTTTCTTTCATTATATCTTGGATGATCACGTTCAACTTTTCAATCTAATAAACCAATGCAAAGTGTTAAGATCAAATTTATTAAATTCAAATTGGAATAAGCTACCCGAACCCAAACCAATGTAACCCGTTATGACCGACCACCCGACCCAAAACTGTTCTGAACCGACCCTGTTTTGACTCGGCATGCCACCCAAAACCGTTCTGAACCGACCCGTTATCCCATTTCTCTATAACTGGGAGCTGCATATAGCCTATCAAGGTTAGCCTTTCCTCATCGGATCACAAAGGTCATTCACTTGTTCCTATTGTGAAACTATATCTTATCAAGTATCTAAATAACCACTGCAAAAGTTATCTGAATCATGAGGCAGTATATTTCAAGACCACTTTTTCTCTAATTCATTCTCCAACTAAAAAAATGCATTGTAATTGAAAAAAAAATAGAAAAAAGAAAATGCAGTGTTGGTTTTATTGTAAAAAGCTTGTAAAAAGAATCAGGGAAACTACATACGCAAGAAACTGTAATATTGTTGTGCAGTATTGATGTTACTTCTGTTGGCTGTAACGCAAAAATCCAGTTGCTCTAACTGCGACTTTAGCTACAGCTGTAACACGGGATCAGTAGCTGCTCTAACCGCGACTTTAGCTACAGCTGTAACATTGACATGTGGTGTCAACAGTGGACCCTGTTTTGACTCGGCATGTCTCTTATCCTAAATCTTCTAACAGAATCATCAAAAGAATATCCTTCAGTAACAATTTTCCTATCTCTTATCCTAAATCTTCTAACGCCTAAATCTAAGTCTTAACGCCTAAATCCTCTAACAGAATCATCAAAAGAATATGTAATTGACGACTCTCAAACAATACTAGTCTCATTATTATAAGACTTAAAAGTTAACCATTAATCACAAATATCCATCATGTAACAAATCCTAACTACAACCAGAATTAATTCAGCTCAACAACTAACATAAAAAAAATAACTAATCCAAATTTTAAAAAATCACTACAAAACCAATCGAAACATATATAAGCAACTAAAATAAATAAATAAACTAATCTTGAGAATAAACATACCTTGTGGTCTTGTCTACCATGTAGATATTAGTGACTAATATTGCTTAATCCATACACTTTCCCTCTATTCTTTCCCTCGGCAGCTTGGTACCACAAGTCTTGGTCAAATTTTGGGTGTTGGCTATCTTATTTCCCATACTTCTCCACAAGATATCCCACATATTTCGCCCATACTACCCGATCAACACCTTGCCCACCTCCATGCCGACTACCTAGAAAACTACTTTGATGAACACCCCTACCACGACTTTTGACAACCCCTGCCATGACACCTTGACTACTATCTTGGTCACCACCCTGGCGACTGCGTAGACCACTGCCCCGATCAACACCTTGCCCACCTCCATGCCGACTACCTTAGAAAACTACTTTGATCAACACCCTACCACGACTTTTGACAACCCCGGCCCTACCATGACTTTTGACAACCCCTGCCATGACACCTTGACTACTATCTTGGTCACCACCCTGGCGACTGCCTAGACCACTACCCCGATCAACACCTTGCCCACCTCCTTGCCGACTACCTAGACAGCTACTTTGATCTACACTTTGGCCACGACCCCTGCCGACTCCTGACAACAAAAAGCCAATTAACATTCTTGTTCAGAACCATAATAGGGAAGTATACATAATAATTTGGGAACAAAAATAAATAAGACTTGATAATTTAATCCGATGTAAAACAGTTCTGTACAGTATCCTTTCAGAAAAGGCTTCATGAAGTAAACCACTAGAAACTTGCATACTAGATGGAAAACAGATCAAAGATTAAGCAGCAACATTTGGACATTAATTAGATGGAAAACAGATCAAGAGCAAAAATGAAAGTAAATGAAGCATAAAGATAAATGATGTTGCAAAAATTAAAACTAGGATTAGCATCAACATATAAACAGAATTTAAGCAAATCAGAATATACAAAAGCAAAATTGATGTCGAGCTACTTCGCTTGTCAAGTTGTATTGATTTACGGTTTCTTCAGTTAAGTTGTTGCAGTCTTAGAGTAGATTACTAAAGTAAATGCGTAATCGAGTTTGGGATTAAGTCCTGAACATTAAAACTGGGCTTAGACATGTATAAAACTAGGTTTTTATCCGGCCGTGCATTGCGGCGACGTCAATCAGATTTAAAAAATAAGTAATGACGTACCATGCAACGCTTCAAATCCCAAAATACCAACACGAGGAATTTGGCGGGAACCTGCAACAGAGAATGAACATAAAAAATGATCTAAATTAAATGATGATCATGACATAGATGAAGTAAACGATATTTGATACCCTTCAAGTAGCCGATTTCATATAGCCAGATATAGTCATGAGTTTTAAAAAATATTAAGGACATAAGTCATTAGCATAAGACTCGTCTAGGAAAAAAAAAGTCAAACAACATGATTCAGAACAAAATAACTACTAAAGTTGATTGCAATTCATGAAACATTTCACTGGTGTTTGAAAGTATGCTGACTAAAATATCATATACATACAAATACACGATGGCATATACATTGGTCTATAACTTAAGGTATTAGTGCTCAACATTATAAAGTTCCTAACATAATTAGTCTCGCATCCATTGAAAGTGTGAATGTAGAGTTAACAGACACCCTAAATTCACCATCTTTTTCCAAAAAAGCAAATTCAAAAATCCCATTTGCAGACATCAAGTTGTTAGCTTTACCATCACTAAACACAGCAAACGGCGGCCCCGACCCATTTATAACACCACAGCGGCACACCGCTGTTGTTGATATATTAGATAGCCGATCAGACCTGTTGAATCCTGTACCTGAAAACGCAACAACGCTGTCTTCTATGACGAAGGCACCTGAAGCCTAAGTGTTTCGATTCCGCGCCAAATCATCACGATTAGCCTGAAGCTCAAAAAAAATCATCAGCAAATTAAATTAAAAAATATATATCAAAAACAATGAAATCCTTTAGCTCACAAAACATACCTACTGCAATCTACAAAAAATCCAATCACCAAGTTAACCATCACTACAACCTTCTGTTTAGTAATCCAAGAATGTGGTTAACTTTCTAATCTTTAAAAATGATTAATTCAACCTTCAAAGTCAAATGCTAAGAACACAAGAATTATAATAAGGCGTTTAGAGACTCCACCTAAATCGTTTTTTACTCCCTGATCCGAGGTTGTTATTCTCTAAGCTAATATGCTCTTGGTTAAAGTAAAGAACAAAGATTAGGGGCATCAAAGTGGTTCAATATATGTGAATGAGGTGCCACCAACTACATTACTCTCCCATCTTTTACACTTGAATGGAGATCATAAACACAAGATCTGCCCCCTGTAATCTAAAGATAATTCGATCCATTTCGACTTAACTGTACCCCTAGCTGACCTATTTTGCCAGGCTTAGACAAAAGATTACAGAATCTATTACAATCATTAAAGTGATTATTTCTTGAAACTGTTCGTCCTAAAGTGAACCGCGAATCCTAAACCAAAACCAGCTAATGAAACCAAAACCGAATAAATTACAATCATTAAAGCGACAAACAAAAGCATGTCATAGGTTCGAATCTATTACAATCATTAAAGCTACTTGTTTTCAAGATTCAACAGCAAGCATTTAACAAAACGAAACCACTTTTGAAGTTTATCACAGTTAGTTACTAGAAAACAGTTCCAACTTATTTTCATTACCTAAATTTTGTACAAATCCACAAACAACATATTATAAGCTTAAATCATGTATAGAGTTTATCACAGTTAGTTACTAGAAAACAGGTTCATCATGTATTTTAGTAGCCTAGGGTTTCTAACCGTGGATCCAAATTTATTATGCTTCATAACATATTATAAGCTTAAATCATGTATAAATTCAACAACAATCATTCAACACGACAATCACAAAACTAAATCATGTATTATAAGCGAGCTTAAATCAGTATAATCCACAAACAACATATTATAAACTAAACCATAAGCGAGCTTAAATCAGTATATTCCACAAACAACATATTATACGCTTAAATCATGTATAAATTCAACAACAATCATTCAACACAACAATCAAAAACTAAATCGAATTAGATTTACCTTCACAAAGTCAATCGAATCGGACTAAGCTTCAACCTAAATCGAATTAGATCGTTACGAACTCGCTATGTTTATAAAAACAACGTTACGAACTCTCTATGTATGATGGAAAGGGGTTAGGGATGAAAACTTGTATTTTTGTTGTGTGGTGTCGATGATGGGAGGGTTTAGTGATGAAAACTTTTATTTTAAATAAAATAGGGTCTGCAAGTTTAGGGATGAAACTTGTATTTTTGTTGTGTGGTGTGGTCAAGCAAACGTGATTAGGGAAGAAAATTTTAATTTCACATAAAAACATAAAATGCACAAGTTCAAGAATTCAGTGGTTTTTTTTAGAATTTGCGATGTTATAAGACGGTCGCAACTTTTTTTTTTCTCGTGTTTGCAACCATTTAAACGGTTACAACTTTTTCTTTTTATATTTTCTAGTATTCGCTAGACGGTCGCAACTTTTATTTTTTAATTTTTTTCTCTATTTGCGACTGTTTCGCGATCGAATCTGGGTTCATCTTTAATTTCGTGACCGTTTCAAATTTGGTCGCAAACGGTCGCTAATTTTGCGACCGCCTTACGTAGGTCGCAAATTTTAGTCGCGATTGCCCATTTTTCTAGTAGTGTTAATATTAGGTGCTATCAAGCGTATAAATGGCGAATTTTCATAATATAGGCGCGCAGATTGCGCGGTATCGCGCATTGCGACTAAAATCACCATTTTTATACTCTAAATTTATTTCTCCATATTTTTCAACTAAATATGATTAGAAATATTATTTTAAACTTAAATTTCAAATTTCGGACTTTAAATATTACCGGGTCATCACCAACGATCGTATTTCGCGCGCAAAACCGCTACGCGACAAGATTTTAAATATGACACCTCTAGTCACATTTCTATATATAAAATAAGCTTTTGGACTTAAAATTCACTTTATTAACTTCAAATATTATTTTTAAACATATACTTGACTTTACATAAGTACGGTTACTTATCCGCTAAATTGCCAGGTGTCACATAAAACAATGGAGTTAATAAATTATGAGTCAACTGATAAATTTACTAACAACATTTAATGACCATTCTGTTGTGATTAGCAACACATTATGTAATGATTATTTAGGTTGTTGTTAACAGTTCCTTATTATTTAGGTTGTTGTTAACAGTTCCTTATGACTCCTCCATGAGATAGTTATGTCTGTCGATGTTATGATATACCCCGAAATTGACACTTGATTTCTTTTGAATATAACAAAGTTAGAATGAAAATAGTCAATCACTTTAAGTTCTCACTTCTTCTTTATATTATAGTCTCTTGTTTTTTAAAGATATTGTATTGTTCCATTAGATGTTTTTCAATAATCTAGACAAGTCTGGTGTTAAGCAATATGAACAATATCATAAACAAGCATAAAATTAAATTAACATAAGACTTCTAAATTATAAAGCATAAGGTAATAATCTCATTTATCCTATTATCCTCTAAAAGAGAGCAATGTTGTATGTTACATATGTAAGGACCCGCTTAGAGTAAAACTTATAGGATGAAACTAATATCCCGTTAGGTTTATCTCGGTATATTTTGATTCATATCACGTAAGAAGAATCCCCGATATTCATCATGTCAAAATATGCATGAATAATGCTTTAACTTAGGTAACATATACTTGTCAAGAAAAACGCCATCTATGTAAGGACACGTTTTCATTAATTGTTCCCACTCATCTTGAGGTAGGTTCCTTAATCCACTTAGTTCTTGACGAATAGAATTTCATTATGATTCCAACATGTTTTATGCTTGCACCCATACATGGATTTTGTTGACTTACCGACTGAGTGTTCTTAACCTTCAGTTTAGAACTTTCAGGTTGTTTAATGAATATGTACGTCATAGTTATGGAAATTTGCTTTAATGTCCATCTAATGTGGCTCTCAGTTATTATGAGCTACTAGGACAGTAATGATCCTCAAAGAAATATTTTGTAACACAGATAAGAAGATTCTTTGATAATCTAATCCCTCTTGAGTATAATCTTTTACAATCAATCTTATCTTATAACGTTCCCATTCGGATATAGTTTAATTATGAATACCATTAGGTGATTCTTCTAAATCCTAAACGTTATTCTAATTTATGAATTGAGTTTTTCTAATAATAGCTTTATTCCATTTAGAAGATTGATTGATACTAATGATTTAATTAGAAGAGGTAGGATTAGTAAACTTTCCAAACATCCATTTTGTGTTAGTCATGCATGTTACATAATCATCAAAGTTAGTAGGCTTTTAGACCCAGATGACCTCCTGAGTTAACTATTGGGTTTATTATGATACATATTTAGCTCTTAGTTAGGTGTTTTTATTTTTAGGTATATAAGGAGCAATATTAGTTTCTAAGTGTGTTATAATTAGTGCAGTATAGTGTACAATAGGAATAATCGAAGTTACATTCAGAGTTAAATTTAATGAGTCTCTGCCCCTCATCTTTACTTCCGGAAAGTCATGATAAGGACTTTTACTGCTCCCACTGACCTTAGAAATTTTAATGAATTTAGCATGCTTAAGGTCTAACATTTGGAAGACCCATAGATTTTAATAGAGAAAACAACCTAATGTTGTTTATTGTCGTTTCTCTTGATGAGGATCACTTTAGTAAGAAATCTAAGTTCTCCTATATTTAGGCATCCACAAAACTTTGTTAGGTGTATGTTAAATTTTAAGGAGACAAGTTGTGATAGAGCATTGTTCAGTGCAAGAGGTGTAATTTTATGATAGATCAAATTGTCATTCCCCCACCTCTGTAACTTTTGCAAATTATAATTAGGACACTTATTGCTCCCACTAATCTTTTAGATCTCTTAGTACTTCCACATAATAGGTTTTAGCGATGTGCATGAACGAGAATATTTCATATATTTTATACTTGATGTTCCTTATCGTCTAGATTTCATAAGAAATTTTTAAGGACAAACTTAGAAGGAATCTTATTAAGTACATATGAATTTTTTTCTTTAATACCTGGGCGGTAGGAAAACGAAATAGATACAATTAGATATTTATCTAAACTCTACTAATGTCAATTAGTTATGACTTATGATGGAAACCCATTTATTCCTTTCGTCATTTAATGTTTATAGCGTTTAACACATGCTTTAAAGTCACTGAGAATGAGATTTGATAGCCACACATCCTTTAGTGACCTGCTCATGATTAATCATGAAATTTTGGTATTAGTGGATAAAGTGCATAGGTCTCATTTTTCTTTTGTTAAATTCTCATTTTCATGATAACAAAGGTTATGAAAAAGTTATTGTATCATCTAGTTTTATTTCATAAGGTTTCTATTCAGATAATGACAACAAACAATATGAGAGTTTAACTTAATAGTGATTTTAGTTTGGTTATTAAAACCTTGTAACTGTCAAAAATTGTAGCTTTTTAGTGTTGATACTAAATTCTAAGTAATCCTAAGAATATTTCTAAGGTATCATAAAGCTTCAATACTAAGATCAGTTATTAATGGTTAATAAACCCTTAATTTTGCCTTTAACTCTCATCTTAAGTATTTGTTGAATTCTGGTAAGGAAACGTATAAAACTAGACTTAACCATCATGTGTTAATTGGAATTCATTAGCATTTGTGGAGTTAAATATCTTTAATTAGGTACTACATATCTTTATCAGCTGCTCTCTTTACTTATGGGTAATCTCATTGCTTGTGCCTATTCTTAATGGCATAGTTTTGTTTAGTAAAACTTTCCCTTCGGAGAAACTTATAGCTGTAAGTATTACTTGTGTTTTGTTTTGTTTTCAGACCTTAGAATTATCCTCTCTATGGTAATTATTCTTCCTCTTTTAGGTGTATTGACAGTAAGGTGAAGAACATCAACTTTTTAGTTTAATGTGTTCCTTATCCTGTACGTATTTAGCTATCAACACACTCATTTTAGTTTGGTATTGTTATAGTTGATTCGTAATGCATCTATTCGTACTGGAGAAGTTATAATGCACTATAATTTTATTGATTTCCATGTATAAGCCCTTAGATTTATGGGTCATGTCATTCAATAGATGTATTCACATATCCCAATTAACCATAGAGTTAGATTTATTTATTGCATGCTTCTTAGGAATTCATTATATTCTATCATTTCCATAGATAATACATTAGTCTTAAGAATTTCAGAATATTTAATAGCTCACCTGATAGGAATCAGTAAAGGGAGTTCTTAATTACCATAAGAGACATTTTATTCCACTTCTTATGCTCGTATGTTATTCTCTAATACTTTATTAGATAGAGCGTAGGAATGTCACGTCGTAAGAGGTATTTTAAGACTTAATTTTTCACACCCCGCCTAAGCGGAAACACGTGATGTAACTTCGAAAGATTTTCATGCACAAAAGTCACGCAAACATCAAATTCATAAGTTAAGAGATATATTAAAAGACGTCACTGTTTAACATAATAACTAAAACCTTGTCTTAAGAACCACATTTAAAATGATAATGTCTAAATCATTTAATCAAAACAAGGTTCATAATATCCCCAAGATGCTCATGCGCGACTCAAAGTTCCATGATAATCAATCATTTCCTGAAAAGCATGCAAATAAAATATGTCAACAATTAAGTTGGTGAGGCCACGGTTTTGGAATCTATGTAAACCATATATAGGTGACTGGATCATTGTCTAGATAAGGCAATAAGCATTATGTGACTGTCATGAGCTTGTAACCAAACCTTGACGAATGTTGTGCCTCGCCCAATAGATCTATTCCGGTGTTTCATGGCTAAGTCCATAGCTAATGGTTACAGCAAAATGTATGACACGAGGGCTTATGAGTACTCTGAACCTTTTTGTCTCATGTTCACATAATAGTCAAAATGAAACTGAACTTGTACGCATGTTTTCCCCCAATAAGCATGAAAACAGTAAAAATAGGGCCGTGACAACTCATCTGATGTCTGAATGCTAAACACTGACTGCGTCTGATGTGGAATGTCTGAACAAAGGTGCTCTAGATTCAAATAAGGACATCTTAAGTCTATGTGTTGTACTATTTACCATGCAATTGTTCACCCGACTTGTACGTTTATGGACTGTGTGTTTTTGTATGGCTGTCCGTATATGTCACACACTGTATGTGTTGAAAAAGCTCATTTTTGTCGTTATTTGTGACTGTGATTAGTCATTTGTGACAAAACAGGTGTCTTGGTTTTCTATATGTTACCATGTGGCATGTAATGTTACTTGTTTGCACCAAGTAGGGCATATTAACACATGTTTTGGGTCTTTCTTGTGTAAAAATGTCATTTACTCGTGTTTTATCGTAGTTCATACATATATTTTGGTTGTTAACATATGTTTTTCCAAAAGTCTTGAATTAAAGCTCTTTTAACATATATTTCTTGGTTTTTAACATATGTTTCCAAAATCGCCATTATATATATATATATATATATATATATATATGTTACACTTTAAGTTCCAAAATGCTTTCTATGGCCTTTTATCGATCCTATACACACATGCATACACTCGTGTGTATGTGTGGGAGTATATGTGTCCGTATATATATGTTTTTATACGAGTGTATACATACCACATGTAGGTGTACTTATAAATGTGTTCTATTTGTGATTATTTCAACTTGTGAGCATCAATATCGATTAATGACAACTTGTTATGCATATATATGTGTGTGTGCGAGTGGTGATAATGGCCAGGTGTGTTTGATATGGGCCAAAACATGAATGAAAAGAATACATAGGATAGTTAGTTATCATACCACAACAATGTTCCTTAGAATGAAGATGCAATTGATACCTAGCCGGTTTCCGTCTGCTTTTCGACCTCCAAGCTCTTGGAAATGGACCGAGTGGGCTGTGGCGAGTGTGTTTAGCCGATGATGGGTTCGGGTTTAGGTGGTTTGGGGTCGGTCGAGAGTGTTTAGAGGTGGGAGGTTAATGTGTTCAAGTGTTTGAGCTTCAAGGGAGTTATGTGGTGAGTCTTGGACTCCAATCGGTTCATATATACAAGAGAGGGAGTGGTAGTAAGTGTGGAAAAATGTGTTTTTTGTTGTGAGAAGTCAATTATGATAATATATAGATGTTGTGACAAATTGGGCAATGTATGGACTTGTTTGGGCTGATTTGTGCATAGTGCTTTGGATGGTTTTGGAAGTCAAAATGGTATGGATCAAAGGGAATGAATGTCAAAACTCTAAATGGATGAAAAACCTAAGTTTTTGTGAGTGTTGGATTGAGTTTTATGTTTGTTTATGTAGGGTGGCTTAATAACCGATTATAGGGGAAGAAAACATAACTTTTAGAAAGTCAACTTTTGTAAGAATAGCCTTGTGATTGTCCAACATTCCATTTTAGTGTTATCCATTGAAAACTGAAATGTGGATGTGTGAAAGTGGATGTATATGTGTGTACATATGCGATATGTGAGTGTGTGTTGATATGTGTCGTGTGTTTGTATGTATACATTGTGTTCATGGTGTGTTTTGTCCATAATAATACCTATGTATGTATGTATAATGGTTCAAAAAACTCACATATATATGTTTATTGTTGTGTGGCCGTGTATATGTATACATATGTATATTGGGTAGTCCATAATAGATTCTAATAACATACACATATGTGATTTGTGTTTACACATGGATGTTTATTTTTGAAGTTTTTATCATGATCCATCACATATCAATACATATTAGCCGATTACACATATGTGTAATAGGTATTTGAAATCCATCAACTTATGTATGTAGAAATCGATTGGTATGAGTTTGTGTGTTGTGCCTTGACATTGTTAACACATGTGTGGTTTGTGAAATATTATTGATATTGTGTTATCCACATAATATGTCATGTGTTAATTCGCCTTTAAACATGTGTTGAACTAATTTGTTAGCTCATTTTACATATGTTCTGAGAATCCAACTAATGAATGGTGAAATTCTATGATTTTATGTGTTGAGTATTCACAAAATGTCTCGTGAATGTTTGGGTTTGCATGAGTAAACGGGACCTTGTAATGGATTCATTGACTATACTGGGCCTTGCTAGACTCGGGGGTGACACATGTATGGTAATAAAATGCCTAATGCATAACTGTAATTGACAAAATGGTGAGAGTGTGCACGGATCTTTACCTGGGAATCTGGAGGGTGTCACATAATTAGAACAAAATTTAAGGTAAACTCTTCTTAGGTTTTAATAATTAGAGTGGATCATTTAGTTGAGATAGTGATTATAGAAGAAAGTGAGATTAGTTTTGAGTTATGGGTATTGATGTAAGGCAAACTTAGATTATGGTCATTTTATTAATAAAGGATCATTAATTATGAGGATTAGTTTTGTAATGAAGATGTGATAATATAATAACACCAACATAAGCTACTTAAATAACATGCTCTAGCTTTGGCTATACGCTATTTATTTAAGTATTAATTTTGAAAATAGTGAATGTAACACATCACCTTTAGGCAGAAGTGAGACTTTTAAAGTTTTAATGCAATACGCTTAATTCACCAACATAATCTATTACAAATCACCTTTGGGAATAATTGAAACCTTATGGAAATTATGTGAACCAAGCTATAAAGCTTAACGAGACCTTAAATAACGAACTAATGTGAGACATCACCTTTTGGCAGAAGTAACACTTAAAATGTTATTGCAGATTAAGCAAGGTTTTGGAAATAACATTTTGAATAAACTTGATACATTAGGTCTTATCAAAACTCCAGATTTTATTAGAGATCCCGAAAATTAATGGGTTCTCGATGAACTAATGAGTTTTCGAAAAAAGTTTATGAGTTTTCAAAGATTTTATGAGTTCCCGAAAAATAATGAGTTCTCTAATTAGTTTGATGTTCTCAAATTTTAATAGGCTTTTGTAAAACATAATGGTTCTCGAAAAAGTTAACAATTCTCGGATTTTGTAATGGTTCTCAAATTAATTTTTATGACCAAAGAAAATTTGAGTACTCTTTAAAAAACTTCATCCAAAAACCTAAGATTCCGAGAACAAAAGTTAGAACCTGATAGATGAACCAAAACTTGAGAACTTGAGTAATCGGAAACTCTAAGTCCGGAAATTAGAGTATATCAAAAACTCTTGTTCAGTTCGGAAACTCCTTAATTGTTCGGAAACAGCTTATGGGTTCGAAAACACCTTATGGGTTCAGAAACACTTATGGGGTCGGGAAACACCTTTATGTGTTCGGAAACACTTATTGGTTCGGAAACACTTTTATGGTTCGGAAACACTTATGGGTTCGGAAACTCTTTGTGGGATCGGAAACACCCTATTGTTTTGGAAACACCTTATGGCCTGGAAACCCCTTTATTGGATTCGGAAACAACTTATGTGTTTGGAAATACTATATGAGTTCGGAATCCCTGATCGGTCCAAAAACAAGTTATGGATTCAGAAACAAGTTATGGGTTCGAAAACTGCTTGTGGGTTCGGAAACCCTTATGAGTTAGGAAACTCCTATTGTGTCGAAATCCCTAATATGATCGTTAATCCGAAACCTTATTATTAATGTTTAAAATTTGATTAGCAAAATTTGGATTATCATTAAAGTTGTTTTCCTTATTTTAAGGGATAATCTTATGTTGTTACATCCCTAAATTTTAGGAAACAACAAATCAATCCTAAAACTAACCAAAGCATAAAAGATTTTCGGTTTTCTTAATATGTTCTTGAAGAACATTAACTGGAAAATTAAGAACATAAGAACATGAAACATAATCCAATGTCCGAAATCATAAATCTACAGACAAAACGTTAATAAATTCGTGAATCAAACCATATTCGATCATTTCATTATAAGATCAAACTATAGGTCCAAATTATTTTTTTTCGATCAGCCGATTACGGCAGCAATAATTTTTCTGCCGAGAGGCTTATTAGTTTGTTAGGAGAAAACATGAAAACCCGTAACCATTATTTATTCATGTAGTAAAACTGTTTTCCGATTTAGATTCCAAGACTAATGGAAAACTAACAGACTCATATGAGCAACATCGCTCTGATCCACACGTTGATCAGTTTTGTAAGTATGTAATTGATGTGTTGGGAAACACACCTTGTTAATATGCTCACTTTGTATATGTATTAGTGTTTAATCGGTGCATTTTAAGTATACTTTTTGTATTAAGTAGGTTAAGGAGAAAATGAGTCTAAATCGAGTGAAGTATAAAATGTTAACTTTTGGAAAATCAAATTAGAATTCTTAATTGCAATTAGTGATCAAATTGTCTTGTGAGTTATGGAGTTAGGAGTAAACAAGCGAGTGGGACAAGATCACTAAACACTTAAGATAATTAGTATTGCAATTATTATTAATTATTAACTATTAATATATTAAAGAGGTAATTGGTGTATTTGGTTCATTTGAGTTTGGTACAGAAGGTAAATGGCTTAAGTAATTCAATATGGAGCTGGCCAGCTGGGCTATAAAAACAACATGAAAAGAAATGGACATGAAGAACATGATGACTGCTAATTTGGAGTTTACCAAAATATGTGGAAGTCCAGAAGTTATTTCGAAGTCTAGCATTATGTTAAATTTAATTGGGCTCAGTTACTAGTAATTGGGTTGAATGTTTGCAACTAAGCTTTGTGGGCTCACAAATGGGCTGCTCCAAAGGAATTAAAGAGGAAACGTAAAAGAGCCACAAGGAATTTGACGGCTGTTTCTGGGGAGTTCGAGAGGTACAGGGGACTTTTGGGACGGCTATAGGAGGGACGCACACAAGGGGATCGAAAAAAAGAAATCAAGTAACTTTGGGTGTGCAGGAGAATGCGATGATCGGCTAGTCTTCTCGTGGTTCTCTCTGGGTGAATGATTCATTTGTTTTATTAGTTTTACTCTGTTTTATACCTAGTATTTGGATTGAATTTTGTGAACATCTTAAAGTTCTTTTGGGTTCAATTGTATGTTTGACTGATCTAGACAATTTGGTTTCTTTGCATTGATACAACATATCATCGTTTCTTGGTTTTCTTGCACTAGGAATAATTTGATTTTGTATTTAGTGTTAAGATAATTGAATTGGGTTTGAACAATTTAAACAGGATCATGTCTATGTGATTCCCAGCTAGGTTAATTACAGAGTAGTTTTAAAATTACCGACTCAGAAAACTCGGAGTGACCGTTTATTTTATTATATTATTGTTTTAATTACTTTTCAATCACCACTCTGTTTTTGCAAGCAAGCAGCAAATCAACTTCATAAAATTATTTTAGTTTAAGCATTTAATTTAATCTATAAATTGTTATTAACACTAACCACATACTCCTCGTGGTTTGACAACCCTACTCCCTATACTGCAGTCCTTGTAGCTAAGGAGTTGTTTTTATATAGTTTTTGATTAGCACTTCGACACAACGATCAGTAATGGAAAACGATAAACATGTACCTGACAGATTGTGAGATCTGCTACTGATGTTGAAAGAGACTTGAGGTCGACATACTTGTCATTGGATTCGGTTTCCCTTTAGGGTATGCGGTTATGATGGATGATGATTTCTTGATGAAGAAATCGGTTAGAGAAAAGGAGAGGAGTCGCAGGTTATGTGGTGTTATGATTATGATTTTGTGCCACACCTAAACCCTAATAATCTATCCTTATTTATGCATTACTCAGGGGACATCCTAATAAGGCTCAACTAATGGTAAGACCGTCCATCGAAGACATACCACTTATTGGCTTAGGATCCATTAATAATTGATCATTATTTATAAATGATTATAAGACTGTTCGGTATGCACCGGGGAGAGAGCCGGGGTGCTGATTTGTCTTCGGGGGAACTCGGGGAACACCGCCCCTCCGTAAAGTTTCCGGGGAAGAAGGGGAAAATCCACCGCAGGCACCGGGATGTTGTGATTGGCTTATTTATTATTATTTTTTTTAATCAAACTTTAATAATAAAAAAGAAGGGGGAAGAAGAGGAATACCATTTCCAAACTTTGGGGGAGGAGAAGGGGAAATGACGTGGCGCTGACGTGGCATTTGGGGGAGTTGGGGAAAGGGGGGCACACCATATAGTCTAATAGCTATTGATAAATATATAAACGTTAGATATTTTATTTCTAACAATTTGTTTTTATATTTTTTAGTTAACCCATGACGTATACATGAAATGTACCTAGTTTTAACGAGACCACCTTAGCGATGTAAAGTGCTCACCCTGATTTCTTTGTTAGTTAAGCAATTAACCCACGTGTTTTGCCCCTTGAAAATATCAAGGTCGGTCGGTATCACTTTCTCATGACTTCAGCAACCAACTTCAATCAACAAACGGCAAACCCCCCTTTGTAATAATAATAATAATTAATACATTCCCTATTCACACAACACAGTTACTGCGTGTTTTCTTCTTCTTCTAATTATTTATATTCTTCTTCATCTTCATCAATGTCTGTAGTTTCC
>JAUTDX010005273.1:0-30000 GCA_030844895.1 Ambrosia x helenae | reverse complement strand
CGACGACCACCACTACGACGACCACCACTACGACTACCACCACCCACCACTACAACGACCACCACTACGACGACTACCACCACGACGACTACCACGACGACGACTACCACGACGACGACTACCACGACGACCACACGACGACCACCACTACGACGACTACCACTACGACGACCACCACTAGACGACCACCACTACGACGACCACCACTACGACGACCACCACTACGACTACCACCACTACGACTACCACCACTACGACTACCACCACTACGACTACCACCACTATGACTACCACCACTACGACTACTACTACGACGACTACTACGACGACTACTACGACTACTACTACTACGACTACTACGACTACGATACTACGACTACGACTACTACGACTACGACTACTACGACGACTACGGCGACGACTACTACTAGGACGACTACTACTACGACTACTACTACCACGACTACTACTACCATGACTACTACTACCACGACTACTACCACGACTACTACCACGACTACTACCACGACTACTACCACGACTACCACGACTACTACCACGACTACTACCACGACTACTACCACGACGACTACCACGACGACTACCATGACGACTACGACTTCGACGACGACTTCGATGACGACGACGACGACGACCACGACGACGACGACCACGACCACCACCACGACCACCACGACCACCACCACCACGACCACGACCACGACCACCACCACCACTAATAATAATGATAATAATATCTGCATTTGAGTCCTGTCGCCGTATAACAAATGCCTAACCTTGGTTATTGTGTTATGTATGTCTCTTAAAATGCAGGGACTATCCGGGTTTTGTTTTCTAACGCCCGAATGTATGTCTACTGGCGTAACATTTTGAAATAAAGTGTATCCACCAATTTTATCTCGCCTGGGCCTAGACTCCTAGCATACGCGTGACCCTCGATGTGTTGGAAAGGTTTGTGATTATGTGTTTGGTTCTTGATCTCCAAAATCCAACTATCGTAGCCTTTATTGTATCTCCCTATTAGTTCAAACGGGCAATCACATTTTTTGCTGCCCGTCTTTCTAGCTGTGGCTACACTACGATGTACGCCACTACGGTCACATCGTATCCATGCCATCGTTGTCCTCTTAGCCGCCCCCTGCCTTCAGAAACAGTACGTCCGAATACGGTAATGTAACCATTATTTTTGGCCCTTTCATAAACCCAATCTGTCAGGTCTTTAAGAGACCCGAATACTGGCAAAATTTATATACGAGTTCAAATAACAACTAATATATACGACTTCAAATCTCACAAACCCTACGAGTTCAAATAACAACTAATATATACGAGTTCAAATCTCACAAACCCTAAAACAAATTTATGTACGGGGCTAAATATACGAGTCTAAATATGTACACTACTAAATATACATGGGTCTAAATTATAAACAAGTGTAAATACATAAACACACCTGATTTGTTTCAAACGAAACATCCGGGACAAGTTCGTCGCCACCGTTATCACCTCCCTCGTGCGATTCCTTGAAGCTGCCATGACCCTCCTCGTGCGAATGATAAGTCCCCGTACTGTGGATGACTTGGCGGAACGTAAAATGACTCGGTTCTTCTACGTACTCCTGGTTCAAATCGGGCAGCGCCTTCCCGTTACCACAGTGAACAATAGATCTAACCTCCTCCTCACCACGTTCCACTACGGCTCCGAAAAAGCTATCCGAGACGTAAGATACGCTAAACGAGAGCCCTCATTCATGCGAAACATTACCGAAGTGGCCCGAAGACATCGCGGTAGCTTGGAATCGACCGGATTTTTCGTTCTCCGTTTTTTTTTTTTTTGAAATTTTTCGTCGACTGAGGAAAGAAGACAAGGAAGATGAATATATTTGGGCCTCTACGGCCCGTTAGAGGGTTTAATGCTCCCACCAAACCCTGTTTTTATACGGGCCGTAGAGACCTCTACGGCCCGTAGAATGGTTGCTTTTTCAGACTGACACACTGCAAGTCAGTCTGTTCATTGAATGTCCTTAGACCTCGTATTACCTACGGGCCGTAGAGATCTCTATGGGCCGTCTAGGGTTTAAATGAACTTCACTAACCCACCTCTATGGGCCGTAGAGGTCTCTACAGCCCGTAGAGGCAACCCTCATTTAATGCACTGACACCCTTTATGGGCTGTAGAAGCCTCTACAGCCTGTAGAGGGTTGTGCAAACCTAATTTTTATTCTTGTGTAAATAAGATGGCTCTTAGACGGTTGAAGAATTTAATATTGGTTTGATATTCCTTCCGATTTTTAAACATTGATATATATTTTTCTCATTTTCTGTTATGTAACTTCAAACACATCACCTCCAAATTTTAACATATCAACTTAATAAAAGTATACAAAGGATACAGTATTCACTGTTCCTGTATCCTTATAACAGTCAACAAGAAACCGAGTATTATTAATTTTCTACGGATGACTTAATTTGTAGATGTCAATTTAAACCCAATATAAGTTGCGTATTGGCTAACACGATAAGAAAAGAATTGATTTATTATAGATAATACATGATAACAGGCCAGCACGTGGTTATATATAATTCATCTCTTCGATCTACAAGAGTCTTGCTAGCTAGTTCGATATCTGTTGGTGGCAAAGGTGGTGGTGGTGATGGAGGCAATATTTGTGATATTTATTGTTTTTGCTGTAGTAATGTTTTGTTTGTCCATCATTTGCAAGGTGTTTAATGGTATAAAAGGCGGTGGAGGCGGAGGTGGAGGAGGCGGTGGTGGTGGTGGCGGCGGCGGCGACGACGATGGTGATGATGTTGAAGGTGGCGGTGGAGGCAACGGTGGTGATGATCATCATGGTGCAAGAGACGGTGCTGATCATGGTGGCTGGTGGGCGGCTGGGGAGGTGGTGGCGGTACTGAAATTGGCGGTGGCGGGGGCGGTGGCTTTGGTGGCGGCTGGGGCGGTGGTGCTGACGGCGGTGGTGGTGCTGGCGGCGGCGGAGGTGGTGGCGGCGGCGGAGGTGGTGGTGGATGATTTTAACAATGCATTAAATCTCTTATACTCCATACCAACTAGAATATAATCATAACCAGTGTGAATATTCTCTTGTACTTGCATGTTATTTTCTTGTAATTTAAAGTCAACTCTTATTATTTTTTTGTGGGTGTACTTATAAAACGTCTTTGGTTATTTTATGGTGTAATAATTTGTTAGGGATTTTTTTTTCACTTTTAATACGATTTATTGTGTTATAAGTAATACTTTACTTTTGATATAATATAATGATTGATCGGGCATGTAGTAGGATTTTCGTATGATAACTAATAATAATATCCAGTAAGATGAGCGAGAATGGGAGAGATGAGGGAGAGGAGAGAGATGAGCGAGATGAAAGAGAAGAGGGAGAATGGGAAGTGCCACACCGTAGGAATAGAACCTCAACCAAAAACCCAAACAATCAACACTCTGGTGAACATGTCACTACCTTCTACTTGGCTAACTTGCCTGGGGATTGCACTTTAGGCCTACTTTGGAGTCTTTCCGAAACCATGGGATGATGACTGATGTATACCTTCCTAGGAGAAGGAATAAAGCAGGAAAGTATTTTGCTTTCCTCCGGTTTGAACATGTCCGTAACACAGATGCTATGGTAAAGGCATTAACTAATGTCAGGTTGGGTGACTTGAAACTTTTCGTCAAGGTAGCAAAGTTCAAAAAAGACGATTAGGATTCTAGGAGAGGGACGTTTTCGACCAAAGATACCGGTAACCACTCCGGGGGAGAGCCAAACAATCAGGTGAATGTAACAAGACCAGTTTCAGATCGAAGAACTTGGGAAACGGCCGTTCATTTCCCTCCATTGGGCAACAACGTCGGAAGGAGACCAATACAAATTCCGGATAAAGTCTTCGACACTCATTCTGCCCTTCGTAGGTTGTCACTTATTGGTCGGGTAAGGGACGTTACACGGTTTATGCCGGCTAGATGAATTCCTCAAAGCAACTAACGTAAAGGATGTCTCGTTGAAGTATGTCGCTGGGATGACCGCCATGCTGACGTTCATGACCTCTGGTATGGCCGAAGAATTTTTAAAGGATAAAAAAGATGAATGGGTGCAGTGGTTCCATAACTTAGAGATATGGAACGGACAACCAATTCCTTTTGAGAGAGTCGCTTGGTTAAAGATTACTGGAGTACCGTTACAGTTGTGGGACAAGGATGTTTTTGACATCATTACATCATCTTATGGTGAGATTGTTCAGGGTTTGGTTGCTAGTTGCAGGGATGGGAACTTCGCCATGGAACAGGTGGCGGTTACGGTTAAGGATGGTAGACGTATTTCCGACGTTGTAGAGATCCAGTGGAAACGCAATAAGTTCAGTATTTGGGTAATCGAGACTGAGGAAATATGGAGCCCGCTGACCTTTCTGCCAGGTCTCCCTCCGCCGGGGATTCCAAAACTGGTGAGCATAGAGGAGGTGAGACAACGGAAAAACACTCTGCCCCGGCGACCAACCTGGGACACAACAACTCGGAGAACAGTGGCTCGACGAATAACGTTCCAATGACCGACCATGGTTGTCACATTCCGGTTGAAGATCAGATGACTGATGATCTGGTGGCGAACTCCGGCGATGCTGGGGAAGGTCAAGAGACACCTAGGGTGAACGTGCATGGAGACACACAGTTTTTTAATGCTCCTACAATTCCCGAGGACAATACATTAATTAAGGTGGCTGCCAATCAGGAGAACAATGAATTAAATTAGGAAGGGGACCCACATGCAATGTCTGCTGATATTGTTATCGAAGAGCCACATTTGGACCCTACGTCTAAAATTGTGATGTGGGCCCTTCCAGAAAGCGGGCCAGATGTGACTTTGGGCCCAATATGGATTATTTTGATTTGAATTCACCGCCCCCTTTTAGGCCCAATGGCTCTCATCACAAGAATTCGGGTACTGGGAATGTTTATCTTAAGAAACAATCTATGGCTACAAGGAGAGGTCAACTTCCCCCTGCTCCTCCGGTTGTGCAACCTGTTCGAGTGTTCTCCGATATCCCCAGACCCCCCTCTTTTGACCCTGCAAATCTCCATACCCCCACCACCGATGGCGCAATCCCACCTCTGCCCAACCAAAATTAAGGTATTCTCTTGGAAGTTTCGGATACGGCGACTCTGGGCAACGCGGTGGGTATCGATCTTGCTGGCTTCGAGGAAGACCTACTGCAATCAGTTAGAGAAGAAAGTGAGTTTTTTGTGGCCCAATGAATTTCTTAACTTATAATGTTCGGGGATCGGAGAGGATAACAAGGTATTCTCTGTGGGTGAGGTAATTAGAAAACAAAAACCTGGTTTCGTAGCAATTCAGGAAACAAAGTTGCAAGACGGATCCAAAATACAAGTACAAAAATTATGGGGTAGACGAGCAGTCGAATGGGAGTGGGTTAATGCAGAGGGGAGATCGGGCGGGTTGTTGTCATGCTGGGATCCAGGAGTTTTCCAGAAAACGGATGTCAATCGACATCAAAATTTCCTGGTAATTACTGGTCTTCTAAAAAACTCTGGTGATAAGTTAAATGTGGGGAATGTTTATGCTCCACAGGGCCTCAGACAAAAGAAGGAGTTATGGGACTTGATAACTGATATCATTGTCGCAAATGACGGTTTATGGGTATTATTAGGCGACTTTAACGCAGTTCGGTGACCGGAGGAAAGATTGAACTGTGAATTTAGTTCCAATTGTGCCGGGGCTTTTAATGCTTTCATCGAAGCGAATGGGTTAAATGAGTACCCGATGGGGGGTAGAAAGTTCACTAGATTTTCCGACTCCGGGGACAAGCTTAGTAAAATAGACCGCTTCCTTGTTTGTGAGACGTTCTGGAACAAATAGGCTGACGCCTCATTTACCGCTTTACCAAGATTGACTTCTGATCATTGTCCTATAGTTCTGTCCACTGATACGGTTAACTTTGGTGCAACGCCGTTCAGATTTTACAATTCGGCTCTTGGCAAACCGGGTTTGGAAGCTGTTGTGGTTTCGGCTTACAATGAACAAGTGGATGTCGGACCTACTGATCTGGTGTTTGCCCACAAGCTCAAAAATGTCAAAGATAAGATCAAGGTTTGGTTGGCTCAGGAAAGGGATGCTCGGGGGAGTTTAAAAAAGAATATAGAAGATCGTTTAATTTTTTTGGATACTCGAATGGAAAATGGGGGGTTGTCTGATGGTGAAAGATCCGATTGGGTGGATAATAAACTTAAATTGGATGACATTATTTCTGAAATAACACTCGATTTAAAGCAGCGATCCCGTGTAAAATGGTTGGTCGAGGGCGACGAAAATTCCTCTTTTTTCCACGGTATGATAAATCACAACACAGGTTCCAATCGTCTGAACGGGATTCTAACTGGCAATGAATGGGTGTCCGACCCAACACGTATCAAGGAGGAGGCTCGAAAGTTCTTCGCGTTTAAATTTCAGGAACCTTCACAGGTCCGACCAAACTTTGTCTGTCCGTCGCTGAAACAGGTCTCCTCGGCTAATGCAGACTGCCTGGTGTCCCCGTTTTCGGTGCAAGAAGTTAAGGTTGCTATATGGGATTGCGGGTGTGACCGGGCACCGGGACCGGACGGTCTCACTTTCGGTTTTATCAAGCATTTCTGGGTCCTTCTAAAAGACGACATCATGAGTATGATGGAAGATTTCTTTCATAATGGGGTGATCAATCGAGGTTGTGCGTCGTCATTCATCGCTCTTATCCCGAAAGGTCCCGACCCTATCACTTTCAACGAATTTCGGCCTATCAGTCTCATTGGTGTTATTTCAAAGATTATTTCCAAGGTACTAGCCAACAGGATTAAACCCATCATGGATTCTCTTGTATCCGAAGTGCAGTCCGGGTTCTTGGCATCACGAAACATTCTTGACGGACCCTTAATTCTGAATGAAGTCTGCTCTTGGGCGAAACAATCTAATGTGGAGGCGTTTATTTTGAAGATTGATATGGAGAAAGCTTACGACACGATTAATTGGGGGTTCATTCTATCAGTTCTTTCGCAAATGGGCTTTCCACCAAGATGGCGCTTGTGGATCAAAGGCATCTTGGAATCCTCTAGAGCCTCGGTGTTAATTAACGGTTCGCCGTCAAAGGAATTCCAATGCTTTCGCGGTGTCCGGCAAGGGGACCCCCTTTCTCCTTTTCTGTTCGTCTTGGCGATGGAGGCGCTGACTTGTTTTATCTCTAAAGCTAAAGATTTGGGCTTTATTCGCGGCCTGCAGCTTCCGAACAATGGGTCGTCTATCACTCATCTTATGTACGCGGATGATATTGTCTTTGTCGGACAGTGGGGCGAAGCTAACTTGAGGAACATTATGCACCTTATGAGGTGCTTCGCGCTGGTTTCCGGGCTCAAAATAAACCACGACAAGACTTCTTTATTCGGTATTGGTGTAAGCTCCTCAGCTACTGAAAACTTGGCTGTAATATTATCTTGTAGATCGGATAGTCTGCCTTGCAAATACTTGGGTGTCCCGGTAGGGGTCTACATTAACCGAATCAAGTTTTGGGATCCTGTTGTGGATGTTTTTAAAAAGCGCCTCTCAAAGTGGAAAGCAAAGCATCTACCGTTTGGGGGACGTGTGGTGTTGATCCAGTCGGTTTTGGATAGTTTGCCACTCTATTTTTTCTCACTTTTTAAAGCCCCCATCGGAGTTATCAACTGTTTGGAAGCATTACGGCGACGCTTTTTCTGGGGCGGTGATGAAGATAAGTCGAAGACTAATTGGGTTGCTTGGGAGCGAGTCGTAGGCCCAACAACTAAAGGTGGTCTCGGCTTTGGCTCACTAAAAACTATGAACGAGAGTCTTTTGGTCAAATGGTGGTCGCGTTTCAAGCTTGAACAACACTTTTTATGGGCCCGGGTAATTTCTGCCATCCACCATTGTAATGCATACTCTTCATACTTACCGGTTCGTAGGGGTATCGCCGTGTGTGTGGAATGCTATCTTTAAAGTGGGTGATATTGTTCTCGACCAAGACTTGAATATTCCAACAACATTAAAGGTGACGTGGGTGATGGTACTCAGGTTCGTTTCTGGGTCGATTGGTGGACGGCGGACGGCCCTTTGAAAGATCGATTTCCCTCATTGTTCGCTATCGAGTCATTCAAAGCTGTTCCTGTGGCTGTTCGAATCCAGAATTGGGACTGGATTCGAGCACCAAGCTCTAACTCTGAATTGACGGATTTGCATCAATGCTCCGCATTGATTGCTGGTACATTTCTGTCATCTAATAGGGATAAATGGGTCTGGGTTGGGGCTCCTGATGGCGTATTCTCAGTGTCTTGGTGCAGAAATATTCTCAACAGTCGCGCGACTCCCTTCTATCCTTTTCAGTGGATAAAAGGAGTTCCGAAGAAGGTGTCTGTGTTTATGTGGAGAGCCGAACAAAAATCGCTTACCTACAAAGAAGGGGCTGCTGTCCAGAAAAATTATTCAAGGTTCCGCTGAATGCAAACTATGTGGGGAAGCTGACGAAGACGCTGATCACTTATTAACTTCCTGTTACGTTGCTGCGCGACTCTGGCATATGGTTAGTATGTGGTGTTCCATTCCTCCCATCTATGCTTTCAATGTGCGTGATCTTCTGAAGCTACATAAAAGTTCTAACATTCCGAAGAATAAGCAAGAGTGGGTCAGCATTGTTGTACTTGCAGCCTCGTGGATTGTCTGGAAAGCTCGTAATGCCGCTATATTTCAAGGGAAAAGGGTGGTAGTGGATAGTATTTTTGGCGAAATTCAAGCGACCTCGTTTAGTTGGGTCAACCACAAATTCAAACCGGCCGGGTGGACTTGGGAGAAGTGGAAAGCTTTTGAAGTACCTATAACGTGAGTCACATAATGTTTTCTTAGCAAAGATTGTATTAGGTGTTCCTCGATCTTCTTGTGTTGCGACTAGTGTCTTATTAGTTGGTAACCTTGTATGTACCTTCGGGGGTTGTTTCTTATCATGTACATATATTTGGGTGAAATGGAAATGTTGTTTGCCGATAAAAAAAAAAACTAATAATAATATCAGAAAATTACGTATAACACGTTAATTAAAATTACAAAAATAATAAAATAAACACTGAATTTTTAAATTCATTGTTTATTTCGATAACTTTTTCACTAACATATTTATTGTGGTTATTTTCCTCATGTTTATTCACGGAATTTTTATCTTTGACTTTTCTTTTGATTGAGTATTTCTGTTACTTTATATAATTTATTATATGTTTATACCAAATCGTGCTCGTCTGATTTTGAAACAACCACGTATGACCTGGTAAACGTTGATTGTATTCACTGTTCCTGTAATATCCTTATAACAGTCAACAAGCAACCGAGTATTATTAATGCATGCATATAACATTTGCATGTGCTTTCGATCCCTTTAATAATTGTCAACGGATGATTTAATTTATAGATGATTTAATACATGATCATAACACGCCGTTACGTGGTTATATATATATAATTTTATCTGTTCTACAATAGTCTTGTCTTGCTAGTTCGGTATCAGTTGGTGTTGGTGTTGGTGGTGAAGGTTGTGGTGATGGATGTGGTATTTGTTATATTTATTGTTTTTGCTGTAGTAATGTTTAGTCTGTCCATTATGTGCATGTTGTTTAACTGTATAAAAGGTGGTGGGGGCGGCGGTGATGGCGGGGGCGGTGGTGGTGTTGGCAGTGGCGGTGATGTTGAAGGCGGCCGTAGAGGTGGCGGTAGAGGCGGCGCTCACGGCGGCCGGGGAGGCGGTGCTAACGGCGGCTGGATAGGTGGCGCTAACGGCGGCTGGGGAGGTGGCGGCGGTACTGATATTGGCGGAGGCGGTGGGTTTAATGGCGGAGGCTGTGGTGGCGGTGGCTTTAGCAGCGGTGGTGGTGGCGGCTTTAGCGGCGGCGGCGGTGGTGGTGGTGGAGGATGTTAACAATACATTGATCTGTCTCAATATTCCTTACGAATCCCTAAATATTATCCTGTCTACTGAAGGTTACATGTTATTTTCTTGTAATTAAAAGTTAACTAATTTGTTATTATTTTCTCTTGGGTGTACTAAAATGTCTTTGTTTGTTTTATGGAGTAATATTTTGTTATGGATTATTTTTACACTAATACGATTGATTGTGTTATGATATATATTTTTTTAACAATCAAACCGAGCTTTCATTTCACCGAAATTATTTACACCACATTGACACCCAAGCTCATTTAGCCGAAAGCTACATGAGACAATCCATCAAACACTAGTACAAATACATGTTGTTACAAGCCCACAAGGTCACTTCTACTATCCATCCACATTCATGGATACCCATCATCCATTATTAAATACTGAGAAATCCCACCAAGTTGCCTTTTACAGACCTAAAATTTTTGCCCGTTTGATCATCCACCAATATAATGCAAGTTTTATGTCTTCTATCAGCACAGGTCTCGATGTAGTCAGTAGTAACATCCTTGAACACCATTTCGTTTCTCTATAGACACAGCTTCCAAATTACCAATAAAACCATCGTTGATCATCCTTTGCACCCTACACATAATCATAAAATGTGTACATGTTGTATGAGGCACGTCCAGAGCATCCTGACATGATACTTGGCAAGATAACTGATACAACTTTGTAGGGTGCAAAGGAGATAACAAGTACGTCACCAACATTTTTCACCTGCCACCATTAGGAAGACGACATGTGGCACACGGTTAAGGCGGTAGACATTCCTAATCCCTTATTGGTTACTTTTATTATTAATCATTACACTAACTTGGGCTAGGGTAATGGAGATACCCCTAATCGGGTTGGGCCCCACAATGATTAGGGTTTGGTGATTCCGGTATATGGCGACCCTATATAAGGAGGTTTTGACCTCCTTAGGTGGACACTTTTTGGTGTTAAGGTGGTGATGGATGTGGTAATTGTGATATTTATTGTTTTTGCTGCAATAATGTTTAGTCTGTCCATCATGTGCATGTTGTTAAACGGTATAAAAGGTGGTGGTGGTGGAGGCGGTGATGGCCGTGGCGGTGGTGGTGATCTTGAAGGCGGGCGGAGAGGCGGCGCTCACGGCGGCCGGGGAGGCGGTGCTAACGGCGGCTGGGGAGGTGGCGCTAACGGCGGCTGGGGAGGTGGCGGCGGTACTGATATTGGCGGGGGCGGTGGGTTTAATAGCGGAGGCTGGGGTGGCGGTGCTAACAGCGGTGGTGGCGGTGGTGGCGGTGGCTTTAGCGGCAGTGGCGGCGGTGCTGATAGTGGTGGTGGTGATGCTGACAGTGGTGGAGGCGGTGCTGACGGCAGCTGGGGAGGTGGGGGCGGTACTGATATTGGCGGGGGCGGTGGGTTTAATGGCGGAGGCTGCGGTGGCGGTGCTGACAGCGGTGGTGGCGGTGGCTTTAGCGGCGGTGGTGGTGGTGGATTTTAACAATACATTGATCTGTCTCTAATACTCCTTACTTATCTTGTGTCTACTGAAGGTTACATGTTATTTTCTTGTAATTAAAAGTTAATTAATTTGTTATTATTTTCTGGTGGGTGTACTAAAATGTCTTTGTTTGTTTTATGGAGTAATATTTTGTTATGGATTTTTTACACTAATACAATTGATTGTGTTATGCTATATATATTTTTTTTGACAATCAAACAAAACTTTCATTTCACCGAAATTATTTACACTACATTGACACCAAAGCTCATTTAGTCAAAAGCTACCTGAGACAACCCATCAAACACTAGTACAAATACATGTTGTTACAAGCCCACACGGTCACTTCTACTATCCATCCACATTCATGGATACCCATCATCCATTATTAAATACTGAGAAATCCCAACAAGTCGCCTTTTACAGACCTAAAATTTTTGCCCGTTTGATCATCCACCAATATAATGCAAGTTTTATGTATTCTATCAACACAGATGTCAATGTAGTAACATCCCTGAATACCATTTCGTTTCTCTATAGACACAGCTTCCAAATTACTAATAAAATCACCGTTGATCATCCACCAATTGTGTAATACCCCAAAATTCCTAATACAAATTTAGTACTAACACGAATTATGTGGTTTTTATGTAAGCCATACGGATTTCCCAAAATTCCTAAGTTAGGAATTAATCCCGGTAGCTCGTCTACCCAAAATAATAGAAAACACATCACACGAAACTAATTAAGTTAGTGTTTTTAATTCATAACAATGTGGGAAACCAACTTGGAGGGCTAATTGTGAAATTATTCTAAAGATGAAGTGAGGGGGGTTAATATGTAACAAAGGTGGAAGATCACACTTACCAGTGATCGACATCTACAACTTCAAAACACACATATACTCTCATCTTCACCTACAAGACCAATTCAGCCCCAAATCAAAGGTTCCTACAAGTGCATGAGCAATTTCTTGATCATCTAGAGTTCTAATCAACACAAGGTAACCTTGGAACTCTTTTATTTTGAGAAAAACCCATGTATGTAAAAGATGGTGATTTAGGCTTCTTGACAAAACATGAATCTGAGGATCTCCTTATGATTAGGAACCTCAAATATGCTAATAAACACTAAATAGATGATCAATTTGAAACTATCGGATGTTATGTTAATTCTTTAAGTATGTATGTAATGGGTTTAAAGACTAGACATAAACACCATGATGTAGGTGCATAATTAGCTATTGTGAAAGCAACATAAATGTGCTAGAGACCAAGTTATACATGTGTTGATGATCAATTAAGCCTATGGTAAAATCCATGTAATCTAGAAGGCATAGAAAACTAAATGTAAAATTGTGCACATAAGGTGCTCGATGATATATTTTGTGGCTCATCGTGTCATATTTCGTGAATTATTGTGTTTTGTATCCTTCTCACCCTTTTTATTTTTATTAAACTGTGTAGAATAACTTAACCCCAACAACCTAACCCAATAGATCACACAATTAACAAAGCTAAGAGTAGGGTCTGAGGAGGGTGAGATGTAGGCAAACCTTACCCATATCCTTGCAGATAGAGAGACTGCTTCCAGAGAGACCCCCGCCTCGACAACACACAATCGACAGGCAAATTACACTAAAAACTGATAAAGAGCTACTGAATTTAGAGAAAATTTAAAGCATCACGTAGTAATTCAAACATATTTCATCCGGGTCAACTAAAAGGTAGAAAGAATGTATTTTTAAATCAAACATGATTTCATCTGGGTCAATTAAACGGTTGAAGAATTTTAATATTGGTTTGATATTCCTTCCTATTTTTATTATACTGATTTTGAAAAAACCGCATATGTCCTGCTAAACATTGACATATATTTTTCTCATTTTCTGTTATATAACTTCAAACACATCACCTCCAATTTTTAACATATCAACTTAATAAAAGTATACAAAGGATACAGTATTCACTGTTCCTGTATCCTTATACGGAGTAATAGTCAACAAGAAACCGAGTAATATTAATTTTCTACTGATGGTTTAATTTGTAGATGTCAATTTAAACCCAATATAATTTGCGTATTGGCTAACACCATAAGAAAAGAATTGGTTTACTATAGATAATACAAGATAACAGGCCAGCACGTGGTTATATATAATTCATCTGTTCGATCTACAAGAGTCTTGCTAGCTAGTTCGGTATCTGTTGGTGGCAAAGGTGGTGGTGGTGATGGAGGCAATATTTGTGATATTTATTGTTATTGTTGTAGTAATGTTTATTTTGTCCATCATTTGCAAGGTGTTTAATGGTATAAAAGGCGGTGGAGGCGGCGGCGGTGGAGGCGGCGACGGTGGAGGTGGCGGCGGAGGCGGTGGTCGTGGTGTGTTAGAAAGATTTAATCAAGAAATTCCTATCATATCAGAAAGTCAACCAAAAAGTCAAACTGCAGAAGAAAAGGCGCCAAAACAGAACATTTTTGTCGGTTGTATTATAGTTATGTGTCGGCTAAGATTAGGCAGTTAATTAACCGTCTGTTATGTATGTATAAATACCCCCATGTAGTGTCATTTGTTTGTGTGGATAATATTATTAGTTTGTGTGCATATTATCAAAATCCTCCACCCTCTGTTCTATATACTCGAGTCCCTGCATCAATTCTGATGCATACTCCTAACCTATTTAATGTTCATCAAAGATTGATCCAAGATCCGAAGGGGCCTCAACATGGTATCAGAGCCAAGATCCAAAACCTGTGGCATATTTGATGTTGATCGAAACTCCGAAGATGTTGAAACTATAGGGAGAAAAGACGATTGGCCGTTAGTCCCTAGTAGTAGTATGTTATGTGATCATGCCGATCATAAGAGAAGGGCCAAGAAGGCACCATTAGAAGATGAGGATTGTGAGTGTCCTCCCAACATCAAGTTTTCGAATTCAACATAGGATCGTCGTCTAAGATCCAAGAAGAAAAAGTGTTTAAGGCCCAAAAGGAATTTAATAGGCAAGTGAAGTATAAGAAGGATGTCCCCGAACACCCACCAACGATGTGTTGTAGCAAGTGTAAACAACCATTTTACTTTAGAAGAGAGTGTCCAAAGAAGATGGGTAAAACGGAATTCATGGTGAAGGGAACCGATGAAAAAGGATGGGACAACATATGGTTTGCAAGTCTAACCGTAAAGAACACGGATGTGGTGACAAAAATCAATACACTTTGTTTAGCAAATCATTCGGCATAGAAGGTTGTCCAACTGGGTATAGGAAAGAATATTTTAGAGGAAAAGGGACGGTGATCATCACGAGTGGAAACCAGATTCACAAAATCAAAGCTGTGTTTTACATACCCACTCTAAGAAGGAATGTCTTAAGTATTGAAAAGTTGACATCCGAAGGCCTAGAGATCGAATTTGAAGGGGACGTGTGTTATATTAGAAGGCCGATTATACAGAAGACAAGGAGGATCATTACATGTCGATTGTGTGATGGTGATGATCATTTTACGTTCAAATGTCCCGAGAGAAACAACTTGGTGCAGAAACAAGAAACCGGAAGTGCAGGAAGCGCACATGAGGCGCAAAACAGAAACAAAGCACAAGAATCATATGGAACCGGTTTAAAAGAAAGTCTCACTGATTTAGACAAAGAAAGGGCTTCGGTATTTAAAAACTTTGAACAGTTTTCAATCAATAAAGACAAGGCCGAAACCTTCATGGAACAAGGACCCATTTTGTATCCAACCCAAGGCACAAGATTGAATGATTGTGTTGTGTTCATGGATTTAATCCATATCACTACAACGGTTGAGAGATACAAACGAAAGTTCGAATTAGAATTCGAAAGAACCATCGAGTGGTTTATGCAAGACTTTCTCAAAATCAAGAACAAGGCACCAATGCCTCCAAGAGACGGATACGGATATCCAATAAACTTGTTAGATCTTTACACAAAGGTTCAAGTTTTCGGAGGTTATGATAAAGTGACGAATGATGACAATTTGGTAGTGGTTGCCATGTCAATGGGATACGGGAGAGGACTACCAAGTATAGTGACGAAAGACGAGATTGCAGCGACCCTAAGGCAAGTCTATGTCCGATACCTAGAGATGATGGAATGGTATCATTTGAAATACAAAGGAAGGGAAATGGTAGTTCAAGTCGATGAAGAAGACGCTTATGATCAAGGAAGAACAAACGCCGAATGGAAAGATCAAGACCTCCCACCAAAGAAGAGATCCCGCACATCGTCAAGTGAAGAATCAAGCTCATACTAAATCAAGATTAGGGGCGAGAATGTTAGAATACATAATCTTGATTTACTAAACCTATGTTATTAATATTGTACATATGTTAATTAGTGGTGTCCTAAGTTAGTAAATAGAATGTGACGGTTATATACCAACTGATATGTCACATATTAGTTAGCGGTTATTATGTACAAGTCAAGGGTCATGTCGATTTACATCATACCGATTAGAATGTATATATAGGGTCGGACACATTCATTTGTGTGTGTGTATGTTTAGTTTCAATAATAACTAACTTACAAATTTCCCTCTAAGTTTCCTACCTCTTTTCCCTCCAAAACGTTTACTTTCAAACATTCATTAACCAACACATCAAACTCGAACATGGTATCAGAGCGTATGGTTACCGTGGATCAATCAATTGCAGTCCAGAAGTCATCGCCTTCAAGGAAGAAGAAGACCCGAAAACAGAGCATGAAACGGATCATAGAAAACGATCCTTTTTCGGGCAGAAACGTAAGAAGAATGAAGAACAGAAAGATTAGAAACCAGAATCAGAAGAGAGATCATGTTAATTGCAAGATTGGGTGTGTGAGTCACCATCGTTCCCCGGTATCTTACGCAGGTGGCGAAAAGAAGATACATATATTTAATGATCAGAGGGATCATTCATGGAACGACAGAAGTATTCAGAACATGATAAACCAGAATGGTTTTTACAAGGCGATCAGAATTTAATAACAAGAATGAAAGAAGAATCGATGATTATTGATCAAGGACCGAACAAGATTGAACCGTTTGTTCAATTCGGATACGGTTAATAGTTATCAAAACAGAAATCCTTCACAGCAAGAACAGATTATATTCAAGTGACCGAGACGGTGCTAACCCGCTTCAATCTTGATCAAAAGTATCCGGAGAGTCAAAGTCATAAGTTGGATATGAATCAATCGAAGAAGGAACAAGGCTGCAATTAAGGATGAACATGAATAGAGTAAACAAGATAAGAATTTCTTGATTAGGGGGGAGAATGTTAGAAAGATTTAATCAAGAAATTCCTATCATATCAGAAACTCAACCGAAAAGTCAAACTGCAGAAGAAAAGGTGCCAAAACAGAACAGTTATGTCGGTTGTATTATAGTTATGTGTCGGTTAAGATTAGGCAGTTAATTAACCGTCTGTTATGTATGTATAAATACTCCTATGTAGTGTCATTTGTTTGTGTGGATAATATTATTAGTTTGTGTGCATATTATCAAAATCCTCCACCCTCTGTTCTATATACTCGAGTCCCTGCATCAATTCTGATGCATACTCCTAACCTATTTAATGTTCATCAAAGATTGATCCAAGATCCGAAGGGGCCTCAACATGGTGGAGGTGGAGGCGACGATGGTAATGATGTTGAAGGTGACGCACTACAAGAAATTTTGGTATTTACCCACACATAGTATGTGTAGGAAAAACCATATAATGTGTTAGTAGTTACGTTTACCTACACATAAATTAAGTGTTATGATGTGTAGACTCGGCACTGTGGATATAGATCATTACCTACACATTTATTTTGTGTAGGTATATAGCAAGCTATACCTACACATACATGTGTGGATAAAACTAATATATATGTGTTGGTAGAAGTATAGAAACTTGTTAGATTGGCGTATGACGTGGCATCTGACGTGACAGTTGACGTGGCATCCAATTATGTATAGGTATTGATCTTAACATGTGTAGGCACTAATTTTATCATATTATAAATAATACATATTGATGTGTTGGTAAAAATATTTAAATGTGTAGATAATAACCACAATTTATTTAAATAATAATTTTTAAATGTATACAAACAAATACAAAAAAAACTATAGAAACATAGGCAACCAAATTAACATTCTTATTCAAAACATAAGTGTTCAAACAACCAAACAAACAAAGCAAATATTAACCATAAGTTACTAACGGGTTATATATAATTCCTAAACAAAACCACTCATCGATACTTTCATCACCCTCTAGACTATCACCTTAAGATTGTCCAGATGTGCTTGATAGAGTAGGCATAATATTATTCTCAATTAGTGCTTGTTCCATAATTGCACATTTACTTGTCACTGTTTGAAGTGCATAGACCAGCTCATCATAAGTAGGACACTTTGTTTTTTTAGTTGTACCCATTGTGTTATCAACAATAATTGGATCAAGTCTCCACCCATGCAAATGAATAGAGCTTCGTCAAAGTAGATTCTCAATGATCGACTTGTCGCTCATTGATTCCATAGTATGCTGGTTTCTCAACTTCAGCATTTCTTCCTTTTAGAAAAAAAAGAAAAGAAATACAATAAATTAACTTTTTACCAAAAAATGAATACTTAACGGTAGAAAAGAAAAGGTAAACTTACATATATTGCAACCGCATTTTTAGTATCCAACCTTTTGCTGAGGCGGGCGAGAGCAAGGACAGATGGACGCAAGGTTTTTAAGAGAAGCAAGTTATTCTAGCAACTCGTGTTCTTGGCCACTGGCACACCAATATAAGCACAATTAAAACAAGATAATACCTTATTGATCAAAAGCTCTTAAAAAACTTGTATGTTTTTAGCAAATAAATAACTAAAAGAAGATAAAATAATTACTATTACCATGGACAACAATACATGCAAGTCACAAAAGTTAACTTCACCATCCCACAAAATTAAGCATTAAGCATTCCAGTCGAATGTAGTAGAGATGGTTGTAGTGAGAATCAAGTTTGGTTAACAATTTAACAATTATTTTTTGTAGGAAGGCAATTAAGTATAACTTAACATACCATATAATAATTCTGAAAGCTTCCTCCCCGTTGATAAAATCGAGCGCAAATGCAAGGTCCTCCATAGGTCTATAAGGTAGTCTTCCTCCCGAGTCGTATACCTTGAGGATGAACATATAAAATAAAGATGACGAGACATTTAGATACCGGCCCGAGACAAATGATTTGATATTTCATTCGCAAGGTTTTCTAATTAAAAAAAAACCATGTGCAAACAAAACCAAATTATCAAATTAGGTCACTGTTATAATAGAGGTGGCCAGTCCAAAGTAGTAGTCGAAAATGCGTATTTTTTTTATAAAGCTTCAGAAAGCATGAAAGCTTGTACACAAAATTGAACAATAAGCATAAACTTAGTTTTATATTTTACACTCATATATTTTAAGTTGTGGCTTTTAATTTAGAATCTACTTCATTGCTTAATTTTCAGTTCAAACATCCATACTAATTAGCCTAACTAGTGGCTTTTAATTTAGAATCTACTTTTGGCAATCACATAGGCTTATATAATAACCCCACCAACAATATACAGTCAAACCAAAATACCTGCCATGACACCTAGACCACGGCCCTTACCACCTCCTGTCACAAAACCACAACCTCTACTAATATCTGCTATAGTACGTCCCATGATATCTAAAAAATGATTAATAGTTAGATAAACGATAACATAAAAATACTAAGTTAGATTAGAATAACATATAAAATAATCTGAAAAATAGGTAATTTTTAGGGTATTTTCAACGTAAAAACTACTAACATGATAAACCCACCTAAAATTAAGAACTTGCATGAGCTCACAACTGTATGAAATTTGCATGATACATAGGATAAGCAAGATGAGGATATACGTAGGTCAAATAGCTCCCATAGCAGCCAACCAGCCAAATTGCTTCGTGTGAACAGTTCGGTCATTTAATAAACGTGAACACACTGTATAGAACATATTAACCCAAATGCATGTGCCTTAAGTTCATACAAGCACACGTATCATTGTAAAAAGAAAAAAAATATAGAAACAAGAACTTTCATAGTTAAACACAGATTCATGTTCCTAAGTTAATATAAGCCCACATGTAATTGTAATAAGAAATAATCAATATTAAAACAAGAACTTTCATAGGCAAATCTGATAAGGTATTTCAAGCTGAAAGTGATTAAGCGATGTACCTTGATATTTAAAGGCAAATCTGATAAGGTATGAATCGAAATGTCAATTTATGATAAGCCATCATACAACAATGTTTGTCCTAGCCTAGTCGCATATGATCTGGACGACAAATAATAGCCCGGTTTTATGGCCTACATCCTAAATAGAAACACACATACCATTAACTACATGTTGTCCTAAATAGAAACACACATGCCACTAGAGTATACAAACTCAGCATAATCACAATCCTTAAAAAAAACAAGGTCACATTAACACCATTTTAGTCAACCCATATGCATGTCATTTAGTTCCAGCCATAAGAACAGTTTTAGATGCCATATTTCCAGCAGACAAGCAACATTCATATAGTTGATGTTGTAATGATAATTCGATGAACATAATAAGTTTAAGATATTTACATAAACAGATATCAAGAAACTAGAATAAACAAAGTGAACAACAAAGTTACCCGCTTGCTGTCACTTCCATCCATCACAAATTCCAATCGTGCAATAATCGTATATCGAGAAGTAATAAAACCGGGGTCGCCTATAAAATTTCCCATCAATGAGATTACTGAAAATGAACCATACTACCTTCAATTAAAACAAAACCCCTTCATTTTGGTTCCAGCAAGCTCAACAATCAACCAATCAAAAACTATGACATGAGACCCATATAAAAGGGAAAATAACTTACAATGGTTCTATTAACCGAGTAAACTGTTTACATAAAAAAAAATGAGATGATCCAAACAAGTACCGGTTAGAGGCAATTCATCGAACACTTGGTGGGCAAGTAGTGTGAGAACATTGTTGGCTATAATTATTCACATCCAATAATCATCCTAACCTAAGAAAGATTGGATTGAGCTGCAAAAAAAAAAAAAAAAAAAAATCGAGCAAAACTGCGGAATAAACCGATCGATTCGAAGTGCAAAAAAAAAAAATTATCGTAGCTACTTAGGATTTTACAAAAAAAAAAAAAATTGATTTCCATTGATTTACCTAGTTGGCCATGTGTACGTTTGCCGCTCAGTCAAGCAGTACGTTTAGGGCGTCATGTAGGCGGAGACAAGGGAACGGGTGCACGAAAGCTAGAGAGGGAGCAATTTGGGCGATAGAATGGCAGAGCAGGTTCATAAACCCCATTTAATTAGGTTTTTATTTGGATTGGTACGTGAAATGGTGGGTGTGAAATTATTGAATTTCTGGGAGGGAAAGGGTGAAATTTGAAGCGGGAAAATGATAAAAAAAAAATCTTTGACGTAAGCAATCCGTTCTAACTAATGACCTCTTGGTCTAGTGGTATGGTGTTTTTCTTATAAATGTGAGGTTGTGAGTTCAAATCCTTACAAGTGCAAGGTGAGGTAGAATTATGGTGTAATAAAAATTTACTTTGACGTAAGCACTCCGTTCTAACCATGTTCCGCGGACCGCGGGAGATTCCTGGTATTCTCCGCGTAGCTGCTACCACTTTGTATTTTCTCATTGTCCAAGGTTAGTCTTTATGCCTTTGTCGGTTACCAAAATTCGTATTAACGCGTCTTGTGAAAAACGCGCAACGCGCGTATTAATACACCTAGTTGGCCATATTTGCCTTCATTTAGCCACAATTGACCATAGCTCAAACCACTTAGAGCACTAATGATCATCATATATCCTAATTAATCAATATTAACACAAACTAACCATAACTGATTAATAATAACCCTAGCTAATTAACTGTGTTTGACCATTAATGAACATAATTGATCATAAATAAACTAATTGACCATAAAACGATTCTAACTGACACTAATTAGCTATAATTAGCCATCATTGACTCTAATTCACCACCACTTATCCTAGTTAACCAATAATAACCATGACTTAATATATTTTTACTATAATAACCCTCATAATTTAGTCACTAACATTACTTTTCTTATATTGCGTGTATCCAATGTCTGTATTGTACATTTTTAATACTTGTAGTTTTTTTTTTGTCAAGCCATGTTAAGAAAATAAAATAATGATTTAATTATTCAATTTATATGTATCCAGTATCTACATATACTTTTTTAGAAACGCGTAGATATTTTTATGCAACGACATTTACTAAGTAAATATATATCTACTATTTACACATATTGTACATTTTTTAAAAAGTGTAGGTATTTACTTAGCACGTCATTTGAAATAAAATTATTTTTTTATATGTAACCAATATCCACACATGTTGTACATTTTAAGCATGTGTTGGTATTTATTTTGCCATGTCATTATCAAAAACTAAAATAAAAATTTATATAATTGATTTATCTACATATTTGTTTAAATATACTATGTGTTGGTAAACATAATCATTTACCTACACATATATTAGTTGTTTACATGTTTGTAGATAATTTACCTACACATAACAAAATTTTACCGTATGTGTAGGTAGTTTAACATTTAATTGATGTCAATTTTTGGGGGGGAATTTTCCCACCAACTCCAATGTGTAGGTAACCCGTATTACCAACATATATTAAGTGTTAGTTCTTATTTAATATAAATCATCAATAATTATCCACACATATACAATAATGTGTAGATATTTACCTACATATTTACATGTGTAGGTAAGTTATGTGTGGGTAAACACCCAAAATTCTTGTAGTGACGGTGGAGGCAACGGTGGTGATGATCATCATGGCGGAAGAGATGGTGCTGATCATGGTGGCTGGTGGGGCGGCTGGGGAGGTGGTGGCGGTACTGAAATTGGCGGTGGCGGGGGCGGTGGCTTTGGTGGCGGTGGTTGGGGCAGCGGTGCTGACGGTGGTTGTGGCGGCGGCGGAGGAGGTGGTGGTGGCGGCGGCGGCGGAGGTGGTGGATGATTTTAACAATACATTGATCTCTTATACTCCATACCAACTAGAATATAAACATAGCCGTGTGAATATTCTCTTGTACTATCTACTAAAGGTTACATGTTATTTTCTTGTAATTTAAAGTCGAACTCTTATTATTTTCTCATGGGTTGTACTTATAAAACGTCTTTGTTTATTTTATGGTGTAATAATTTGTTAGGGATTTTTTTCACTTTTAATACGATTTATTGTGTTATACATACTTTTGATATAATATAATGATTGATTGGGAATGTAGTAGGATTTTCGTATGATAACTAATAATACTATCAGAAAATTACGTATAACACGTTAATTAAAAAAAATTAAATAAACACTGAGTTTTTAAATTCATTGTTTATTTAAAAAAAATTAAATAAACGTGAGTCACATAATGTTTTCTTAGCAAAGATTGTATTAGGTGTTCCTCGATCTTCTTGTGTTGCGACTAGTGTCTTATTAGTTGGTAACCTTGTATGTACCTTCGGGGGTTGTTTCTTATCATGTACATATATTTGGGTGAAATGGAAATGTTGTTTGCCGATAAAAAAAAAACTAATAATAATATCAGAAAATTACGTATAACACGTTAATTAAAATTACAAAAATAATAAAATAAACACTGAATTTTTAAATTCATTGTTTATTTCGATAACTTTTTCACTAACATATTTATTGTGGTGATTTTCCTCATGTTTATTCACGGAAATTTAGTCTTTAACTTTTCTTTTATTTGATCAAAACAAATAAAGATAACAGCAGAACTAAAACCAGCTTATTCAGATTTATTGATCGGGTATTTCTGTTACTTTAGTGTTGCTAAATGCACCCTTATTATATTATTTTTACTGATTATACTCCCCCTAAACTTTCAAATAAATAACGATCAACCTTTACTTTCTATTTTTTAACCTATATCTACTTTTAAGTTTCTTATCATTTCAAATAAATTAACTAAATTACATAACAAGTCTTCATACCTGCAGATATTTAGTCATTAACAATAATTTGGTGTAACAAATTATCTTTACATTAAAAATGTATTAGAAGTAAGCACGAGTTTCACATACTAAGAACGTTGAAATCATTGTTTTTTCTACATTAAATAAAACAAAATTAGATACAAAATTAATTGAGGTTATGTTTCGTTTCTCTAACTAGTTAATTTATAACATTTTATTTAATTATCTGATGAATAAAAATTAATATGAAATTTACAGTTCAAGTATAATTTCCACGTATTTGAAGTAAACTAATAATCATAAACATGATAACTAAAACCAATGATATTAAAAATACTATATAACCCCTAAATGCCTAACCATAATCCTCAGAACGTTGTACAATATATTAAAAATAATTTGAGAATCCCACAACTCACATATATATTAACGATTGATGATTATAAAATTGGCACGTATTTTTTGTTTATAGAAAAATCTGTGTTAACTTATTACTATATATATGTATAGAATTGAAAAAAAATTTTTATAGGGTGAAACTTGACAACTTCAAAACTATTATTTTTAGAAGGGGGTTGTGAAAAGTAAAAAGAGGGGGTGCATTTAACCTAACCCTTTATTTTATTGTTGCATTATGGTCTCGGATTAAACACGATATAACAATCTATAAACAACACACAAGATCACACAATTAACACTTTGCTACATTGATGAAGAATGATCAATATTCTTCTATGCTATACTCGGACAGAAAACAATAAGGATTGTATTTGTCCTGGTGCCGAAATCAATTACACATGAAACCTATTTATACACAAGACAATATGGCAGTTGTTGGTAGTTGATGGCGTGGGCCCTAAAACGACCAGTGTAGTCCCTTGTCAAAAAATAGAGCAAAGTAAAGTGTTGAAGTTTGCCTGACTTATTGGAGCTGAGCAGCTAATATAAGGCAGCCTGGCTATCATACGTAGCTATGTAGCAGAAAGCAAACAGTAAAATCATTGGAAATGTAAAAAGGGACTTTGGCTTCTTACTATAGGCAAAAGAACAAACATCACACAGCTCCAAGCCATGTCTAGGAAATAGTAAAAGCTGAAAGTGTACCAAAAGGGTAAAGTCTTACTTCAGGGAGCATAAAGAGAGTCAATCCCAACCAGGTATAGAAAGGAAGCTACCACAGGGGAGCTCCTGGGCAGAATTCCACTGCCTATATAAGGAGACCCTTAGGTTGTCATTCCACACATCCACTTCTCACTTCTCCTCTTCACTCTTACACTTTCTACTTCTTTATTTCCCAACTCCAATCGAATATAGACTTATTCTCACGCCAGAGTCCAAACGCAGGAGGCCCCCTCCTGCGTTAAGGCGAACGGTTTCTGTTACCTTGTGCAGGTCCTTCCATGAGCTAGAGGATCCCCTAAGCCTAAACCTAAACATAAACCTAAGACACCTTTAATATATAACCCTATACATCTCTAAACCTAATTCCCGGTCATTATTCTTGTTGTAGCAACAAGTGGCGCCCACCGTGGGGCTATCGCTACTTTGAACAAAAACTGTTGAGAGTTTCTACAGTCCCGTTTGTTCCTAAGTAACCTTCTTTTGTGATGACCGGTGGAGATAACCACCAAGATAGGGGTCTTCCAGAAACTCCGGCCAACAGTCACACCTCCGGTGACGTTACAAGCCATGAAATACCTGGAACGGACGGACAACACGTCGAACCGTCTCTAGGAGACATGCTTAACTACCAAACACCACCGTCCTCAAGGGCCGTTAATTCGTCTCCCAGAGACGACGTGTTGTTACCAGTTAAACGAATGGATATCACCTCGGAGGGAGTACGAAGGAAATTTCTTGCAACTCCGAGACCTCCTGAATGGTTACGTGCAAGGGGAAAGGTCCAGAGGGGTAAAAGTCAGGTTGTCTTATGACGAGGAACCTATTGTCACCCTCTCACCAGGTCCTCCGTTGCTGGGAACTACTACATCACCAGCAACCCGACGTACCGACACGAATACTCACCCCTACTTGAACAGTCAGGGAGGTATTTTTTCAGGGGGAGGTCCTAGCAGCTCTGTGCTCTCCCTCGGGGTCCAAGAGTACACGGCAGGACAGTTATTGGAAAACACACGAGTTTCCTTACCGTCCCCAACACCACTCTCTTATGTAAAAGCTCTGAGGTCCCTACCGCTAGCCAACAACGCTGTGGCTGCCTCCCTTGCAGGAGCTGGATGTCTCACTGGAGGACCTGCTGTTCCACCAGGAACGACATATCCCAACTACTCGCAGCCCCAATACTCACCTTACATATCGCCATATTTCCCTACATGGCCAGGAGGGTACCTGTGGCAGTATCCACCTCCTTTAAACCAAGTACCAGCAACACCTCTTCCTGGAGGTCAGGGTCCGGGAGTCTCCCAACCCCTTGCTCAAACCTCTACAGCCGAAGTCAGCATTGAGGCTACCCCCTCAGAGCCATACCGTCCCAAGTCGTTGGAATGCTTCGCCGAGCACATAGCGCACTTTGATTTCCGTAATAAGATCAAAATGCCGGCTAACGTGAAAACATACGATAGGACTGAGGATCCCGACGATCACCTGAACGTTTTTTTCTCGAGCAGCCACTGTGGAAAAGTGGAACAACGCTGAGTGCTGCCATATGTTTATGCAAACATTGGTGGGACCAGCTCGCTATGGTTTTGTGGCCTCCCAGCTCGGAGTATCTCCTCATTTGATGACGTGAGGAGGAGCTTCACCTCCAACTTTAACTCCCAGCGGAAGTGCGCCAAAGATGCTGCCATACTGCATCAGATCCAACAGGGGGACAACATTCATAGCTTCATCGAAAGATATAAAAGGGAAGGCCTACAATATACCACACCCCAAGACTCGAGTGTCGGGATTCATGGAGCCATTCGCCCCAAAAAGCTGTTAAGAAGATTTCATGAAGATGTTCCCCAAACCATGGAGGAGGCCTTCGAAAGAGCAGAGACCTTCCTTCGGGGAGAAGAAGCTCTCACTCGGCAGGATCCCAGGAAACGGGATCGGGGAAGCTGGAGAGATGGCTCAACAAGCTCCGAAGACCCAGTTTCCATCCCTACAACGAGAGACGGTCTGGTAGACCATTCGAAACCAGAAGGAATGAGGAAAGAAAACGGTCTCCCAGATCAGGGAGGTACCATGATGGAGAGAAGCAAGTATTCACAGTTCTCACCAAGACCCCTTAAGAGATACTTTCCACTGAGGAGGTCAAGTACACCTTTCGACCTCCCAGACGCTTGTCCAAGCCAGCCAACAAGAAGGATGCCAGCAAGCACTATGCCTTCCACAACGATAACGGACACCACACAAACGATTGTTATCAAGTGAAAAAGAGAATAGAAGAGGCTGTTTAATCCGGAGAGCTGGCTCACCTGATCAAAGATATCAAAGGAAGGAAGGATGATGGGAAGAAAGACAAGGAGGTCAACATGATCAGGCATGAAGGGACCCAGCAGATCAAGAGGGCTCGTACTGAGCCTTGGAACAAATAATACATCTGCCTTCCCCTGCTCCAGATGAACTGATCATTACCCTCGTAATAGTGAAAGCTGAACTGGATGGCTTCCCTGTAGACAGGGTGTACTTGGACTGTGGAGCCTTGTCAGAAGTGATGTACGAACGATGTTTCGAATCACTGAGCCCATAAATCAGATCCAAACTCAAGCCATCAGACGCCTCTCTCGTGGGTTTCTCAAGGGAACGTGTACATCCCCTAGGGAAGCTCACCCTAAGCGTCTGTTTCAGAGATGGGGACTTATCAAGAACGGGGGAACTGACCTTCTCCGTAATCAGATACCCGTCAAGCTACAATGTCCTCATTGGAAGAATGGGCATCGCCACCTTTGGTGTTGTAGTATCAACGACGCACGGCCTCATGAAGCTTCCAACTCCCAATGGGATTGCAACCCTGAAGCCGTCAGCTGAAGCCCTTCTAATAGCCTCCGTGGAGGAAGCTAAAGACCCTCGGGAGATGGAGTCACCAGTCAGTAACCCCATTCGAGAAGTCAGCATAAACCCTGCCTATCCGGAGCAAACCATCAAAGTAAACAACCTGCTCCCGACAAGGTTATGTTTGAACTAATCAACCTTTTGCAGGAAAGCCAAGATGTATTCGCCTGGTGTCCCGGAGACATGACTGGGGTCCCAAGAGATCTGGCTGAGCATTCCCTCAAAATAGCTCCCTCCTACAAGCCTGTCGTCCAAAAGAAAAGAAGCCTGCCCCAGCCAGGAGCCATGCTGCTTGCCAAGAGGTCGAAAAGTTGGTAGAAGCTGGCATCCTAAGGGAGGTCCAATACCACTCTTGGGTGTCGAATCCAATCATGGTAGCCAAACAAGATGAAACTTGAAGAATGTGCGTAGATTTCAAGGATCTTAATAAAGCATGCCCTAAAGACTGCTACCCCCTGCTGAAATTGATTGGAAGGTCGACTCCCTAACTGGCTTCCAATACAAGTGCTTCCTGGATGCCTACAAGGGTATCACCAAATTCAAATGAAGCAAGAAGACGACAAAAATCAGCCTTCCACACCGATAAGGGAATCTTTGGTTACCGAAAGATGCCATTTGGCTTAAAAAATGCCGGAGCCACCTATCAACGGTTGGTGGATCAGGCCTTCTCGAAACAGATTGGGAGGAACATGGAAGCCTACGTCGATGACTTGGTTATCAAAAGCGAGTCCGGGAAGGCAATGATCAAAGACATCCAAGAAACTTTTGATAACCTCCGGGGGATAAACATGAAGCTCAATCCAGTTAAGTGCTCCTTTGGGTTCGAGGAAGGGATGTTCCTTGGCCACATAGTCGCAAAAAACAAAGCATCAAAGCAAATCCATGCAAGATCCAAGCTGTCCTAGACATGAAGTCACCTGCCACAAAGAAGGAAGTGCAGAGCCTCAACGGTAAAATTGCTGCCTTAAAACGTTTCTTGCCCAAATCCGCGGAAAAATCCTTGCCCTTCTTTAAAACACTCAAGAATTGTATCGATAAGAAGGATTTCCATTGGACAAAAGAGGCAGAAGCTGCCTTCATTGAGCTTAAAAAACACAAAGCTTCCCTGCCAGAAATGGCACACCTGAAAAGGGGAAAGTAAATAACAGTTTACTTGTCTGCAGGATCAGAAGCAGTCAGCTCCGTCCTCTTGGTTGATCGAGGAAAAGAGCAAATACCTGTGTACTTCGTCAGCAGAGCCCTCAAAGATGCTGAAATAAATTATGCCCCCATAGAGAAGCTTGTGTTAGCACTTGTGCACACTGCCAAGAGGCTAAGGCGATATTTTCAGGCTCACCCAATGAGCGTAATCACCGACCAACCCATACGCTCCGGCTTAGAGAAACCAGAAGACTGGGGAGGTTGGCAAAATGGGATGTTGGCCTAGGGGAGCACAAAATAGAGTACGTACCTAGAAGGGCATACAAAGGGCAAGTGTTCGCCGACTTTCTTACTGAATTATCCATCCTGCAGACAGAAGAAGAGATGAATGAGGTCGAAGAGGAACAACCTGACCTCAAAGGGAAGTGGTGCCTTTTCACTGATGGAGCATCAAGTGTAGAATGTTCCGGGGCTGGTCTTGTCATCAGGGACCCCACACGAAACTGAGTACACTTATGCACTCCGTCTAGACTTCCCCTGCACCAAATAACGTTGCTAAATATGAAGCCATACTGGCAGGTTTAAGGTTGGCAAGAACCATGAAGGTGCAAGAATTGAAAGTATCCGTCGATTCAAACCTGGTAGTCAACAAGTGAATGGAGAGTACACAGCTAAGGAGCCCTCAATGATCAAGTACAAAGATTAAGGTCAAGGAATTCATCAAGGAATTCAAAGCCTTCACACTAGGACAAGTATCAAGGACCAAAAAATAAGCAAGCAGATGCTTTGAGCAAGCTGGCTTCCCTACGTTTGCTCACTTAACTAAAAGGGTCCTGGTTGAGGTGCTCAAGGAACCATCCATTGACGACAAAGAAGTCCAAGATGTTGTACCCGAAACAGAATCCACCTGGATGACTCCATTGTGTCTACCTTAAAGAAGGGAAGCTGCCAGATAACGAACAAGAAGCAAAGCGTTTGGTCATCAAGGCAAGGCAATATGTGATTGAAGATGACAAGCTCTACAAAAAGGGCTACTTGGCACCCCTGCTCAGGTGTGTGGGCCCCAATCAAAGCAACTATCTCATAAGGGAGATACACGAAGGGATATGTGGTATGCATGCCGGACCTCGTGCTGTGTATCAAAGCTTATGAACCTTGGTTATTATTGGCCAACCATGCACAGAGATGCCTTCGAGACAATCCGAAAAGTGTGAAGCATGTCAGCTACAGACGCCAGTGAAGACCAACCCAAAACACGATCTTGTACCATATCTCTGCATGGCCCTTCTATAAGTGGGGCATGGACATAGTGGGTCCCTCCCCACAGGCTCCGGGAAA
>JAUTDX010005272.1:0-15989 GCA_030844895.1 Ambrosia x helenae | reverse complement strand
CCTAAGGCTCTGCCTTTGAACAACTGGTTATGTAACACCCCACCCGTAACCGCGGTGATCATGCACAATTGATACAACTTACAGCGGAAGCAAAACATACTTTATTAAAACTTATAACATTCGGTGGTACAAAGCCTTATTTATTTACAATAGTCCAAGTCTAGCAACTTCTAGGTCTTCATGTCTCTCATTGCCTTCTCTTTTAATCCTACTAGCTCACTGATTACCTGTGACATGTATACTTAAAACGACGTCAGCTATATACTGGTGAGCTCATGTTTTACAGTTTACATAAAAACACATTTGACATGCATGCAACATGGATTGTGATATTTTGGGCCAAGGGCAACCCTATGCCATTCATGACCTTTTCACAACCACTAGCAAATGGGCTTGTCAAACCCCCCGGCCATCGCATAGGTATGGTAGTGTCGTGATGCATACAAGGAACCCTATCCTCTTTTCAGCCTAGTTCCAACACATCCCATTAAGCATATAAGGATCCAGATATACCCCTACCGATAATTGCACATTACAGCACTTTTATATTATTACCAGTTCAGACAGGACAAGTATACAATCACAGTTTTAAAAATAAACATGATAACTCACCTGTTAACGGTGCTTAATAGTTGCTCAACACTTGCTAGTGAGGTCAGGTAATATCTCAAGGTCCTGACACAATTACATAATCCTAGGTTAGGTAATAGTACGCCTAACTAGTTATTATTATGGTTGGATATTGGCTAACACTGCCTTGATTAAGCATGGGTGATCAGTCCATGCCTAATTAGGGCTAGGCTACCAATACCCACCCCTAATAATAATCCTAATACCTAATAATAAACTACTATTGATAAAAATAGATAAACTGAAGTAACCGAGATAATACCTGAATACTATCTATAATTGCTGTAGAGTCCTGCTATGGCTCCTCATATATAATTAATAACTAGAGCTGTTCCTAATTTTTGTACGTTTGAATAGACGATCGTACTTCTTATATATGGCTATTTATTATCTTACTTTAGAATGAACATGATATAGTAGTTTAGCATGGCTATGTAATTTGGGATGTATCTCTACTAATTTTCCTACACGTATAAATTATGTAGCTTATGAGAGTGCCATACATATAAGCGTGGAGTATACCTGTCACTTACTAAACTATGTATTCTACCTATCTATAGAAAAATAATTTATTGAAATCTTCGTAACGAAGATTCTGCTCACTTCTATTTTCATTGTTAAGTTATTATTATTATTATTATTATTTATTATTATTATTTTTTATTATTATTATTATTATTATTATTAGTTTAGCATGAATCTTGTTTTTCTCGTATAACTTATAAACTATAACGTTTTACTAAATTTCGAATATATTGTTAAGACGAGCTAATTTTTATCTACACGTCAACTAAGTTTCATTACAAACAGAGTAGGATTCAAATATAATATACGTTATTATTATTACTAAACGATCTCATATATTAGCCAGGACTTGTCTAGATATCTCATATTTCAAATAACCATACTACTCGCTACCTACTCGTTAAACTATATCTGAAATATAAACTTTATATTTCACGCATTCATAGCTATTACATTAAGGTTAGGGGTGTTACATCCTCCCCCCCTTACAAAAATTTCGTCCGCGAAATTTGTCGTTACATAAAAAGATGAGGGTATTTTTCTTTCATTTCCTTTTCTACTTCCCACGTACAATCGGGTCCATGACTAGCATTCCATTTGACCTTAACCAATGGAATTTCTTTTCTACGCAACTTTTTAATTTTTCTGTCTTCGATCAGGATCGGTTCTTCAATGAAGTTGAGCTTTTCGTTGATGTGCACATCTTCCAATGGAATTTGCTGGGCTTCATCTACGAGACATTTTCTTAAGTTTGACACGTGGAACACATCATGTATTCCTGCGAGTTGTTCAGGGAGTTTTAGTCTATATGCTACTGGTCCTACTTTGGCCGTTATATCGAATGGTCCGATATATCGTGGTTTGAGTTTTCCTTTCCTTCCAAATCTGATCACTCCCTTCAGAGGTGATACTTTTAACATCACTTTATCCCCTACTTGAAATTCTAGAGGTTTTCGTCTCTGATCTGCATAGCTCTTCTGTCTATCTTGGGCACTTTTCATCCTTTCCTTGATTTGTTGAATCTTTTCTGTGGTTTCCACTATGATTTCTGGTCCTGATAGTTGACTTTCACCCACTTCTGTCCAGCAAATAGGAGTTCGACACTTCCTTCCATACAAAGCTTCATAAGGGGCAGCCCTGATGCTAGCATGATAACTATTGTTGTAAGCGAATTCGATGAGGGGTAAATGATTGTCCCAATTTCCACCAAAATCGATTACACATGCGCGAAGCATGTCTTCTAATGTCTGAATAGTCCGTTCACTCTGTCCATCTGTCTGAGGGTGATAGGCAGTACTTAGATTTAGCTTGGTTCCCAGTTCCTGTTGGAAACTGTGCCAAAATCTAGATGTGAAATGACTATCTCTGTCTGATATGATCGATACAGGTACCCCGTGCCGTGATACTATTTCTCTGATGTAGATTTGAGCGAGCTTGTTCGTCTTATAGTCTCCGCGAATCGGCAAAAAGTGCGCAGACTTAGTCAATCTATCTACTATTACCCAAATAGTATCATAACCGTGACTCGATCTTGGGAGCTTTGTAATAAAATCCATAGTGATTTTCTCCCATTTCCATTCTGGGATCTCCGGCTGTTGCAGACAACCTGATGGTTTCTGATGTTCCGCTTTGACTTTAAGGCAAGTCAGACACCTTCCTACATATCGGGCGATAGATCACTTCATTCTGGCCACCAACAGTCATTCCTAAGATCCTTGTACATCTTGTCACTGCCAGGATGAATAGAATATTTGGACTTATGAGCTTCCTCTAGTATCGTGTCTTGCAGTCCTCCAAAACTTGGAACCTAAATCCTATTGTTAAACCTTAGTATATTATCATTTCCAGCTGACAATAACTTTAGTCTCCCAACCATCCTTTCTTTTCTAATATGATTCTCCTTTAGGGCTTCTTGTTGTACGTTCTTAACTTGATCTAAGAGACTAGTTTTAACCTCTATCCTTGTTGCACGAATTCTAATTGGTTGGGGTTTCTCTTTTCTGCTTAGAGCGTCTGCTACTACGTTTGCCTTACCTGGATGGTACTGGATCTCACAGTCGTAATCACTTAATAGCTCCATCCACCTTCTTTGACGCATATTGAGTTCTTTCTGCTCGAATATGTGTTTTAGGCTTTTGTGATCAGTATAAATGGTGCATTTGGTACCATAAAGATAATGTCTCCAAAGCTTAAGTGCAAACACTACGGCACCAAGTTCTAAATCATGGGTTGTGTAGTTACGGTCGTGAATCTTTAATTGTCGAGACGCGTAGGCAATCACCTTGCCTCTTTGCATGAGTACACATCCCATACCATAATGAGAAGCGTCACAGTAGACCACAAAATCGTCTGTTCCTTCTGGCAGGGATAGTATTGGGGCGCTACACAACTTTTGTTTTTAACGTGTTAAAGGCTTCTTCTTGTTTAAGCCCCCAATCAAACTTGGATGCTTTCTGGGTTAACATAGTTAGTGGTGTTGCAATCTTGGAAAAGTCCTGAATAAATCTTTTATAGTATCCTGCTAACCCTAGAAATCTTCTTATTTCAGTGGGATTCTTTGGCACTTCCCACTTTTTAATGGCCTCAATCTTTGCAGGGTCAACTTGTATTCCTTGCTCGTTGATCACATGGCCAAGAAATTGGACTTCACGTATCCAAAATTCACACTTCGAAAATTTTGCGTACAATTTCTCTTTCTTTAGCAATTCAAGGATTGTTCTAAGGTGTTGTTCGTGCTCTACCTCATTTCTAGAGTATATCAAGATATCATCAATGAAGACGATAACAAACTTATCAAGAAAGGGTTTACAGACCCTGTTCATAAGGTCCATAAATACTGCAGGTGCATTGGTAAGCCCAAATGGCATTACCAAGAATTCATAATGACCATACCTAGTCCTAAAAGCAGTCTTAGGTACATCTTCTGGTGAAACTTTCACCTGGTGGTATCCGGACCTCAAGTCTATTTTAGAGAAATAACTTGCTCCCTGTAACTGATCGAACAAGTCATCGATTCTAGGTAACGGGTACTTATTCTTTATTGTGGCTTTATTCAAGTCTCTATAGTCAATGCACATACGCATCGTCCCATCCTTCTTCTTCACAAACAGAATGGGCGCTCCCCAGGGCGATGAGCTAGGTTGGATAAACCCTTTGTCAAGCAACTCTTGAAGTTGCTTCTTAAGTTCTTGCATCTCTGTTGGGGCTAATCTATACGGGGACTTAGCAATTGGCGCTGTTCCAGGTACTAGGTCGATTCGAAACTCAACTTGTCTTTCAGGTGGTAGTCCCGGGAGTTCATCTGGAAATACCTCGGGGTAGTCCCGTACTACTGGCACATCCTCGATCTTCTGCTTCTCCGTGCTATGTACAACATATGCTAAAAAGGCAATACACCCTTTTCTCAAACACTTATGTGCTTGTGCTATAGTGATGAGGTTCTTAACCTTATCAGTGCGGTCTCCAGATACTATTAGCCTTTTGCCATTGGGTAGTCGAAGTCGAACGACCTTTTTATCACATATGATTTCTGCATGATATGGTGCCAGCCAGTCCATTCCTATAACTATGTCAAATTCTCCAAGTTCCATAGGCATTAGGTCTATAAGTAAGGAATGATTGTTCAAACTTATGGTACAATTCTTAATAATGTCAACTATTTCCTTCTGACTTCCATCAGCCATTTCTACTGTAAAAGTGTGACCTAAACTTTGGGATTCCCGATTCAAATAAGGTCTAAATGTAGTGGACACTAAGCTTCTATTAGCACCAGTATCAAATAACACACGTGCATATACATCATTTACAAGGTACGTACCCGTAATGACTTCTGGATTGTTCTTGGCTTCTTCCTCTGTGGTAAGTACAAATGCACGTCCTCTTGATTGATCTGGCTTTGGTTTATCATTCTGCTTGAGTTTAGGACAATCATATTTCATGTGATTAGGGTCACCACATTCGAAACACTTCTTCTTCTCTCTACATTCCTGGAAGAGATGTCCTGTTTTCTTACAATTGGGGCATGGTCGTGCTCTACAGGGTCCAAGGTGGTTCTTTTGACAAATCTTACATGGAGGGATTTCTCTAGGTTTCTTGGAGTTATTTTTATTATTATTGGTGTCCCCCTTTCTTTCTTCCCACTTTCTCTTCGGTGCAGGAGATTCGGTTTGTCGTCGCAACATCTCACCAGCTATAATGGCGCCAGCTTCAACTGTCTCTGAAAATGTCTTGGGAGACTTGGATTTAATGAACACTCTCATTTCAGAGGGCAAGCCCCAGATAAACCTATTAATCAACTGTTCCTCTGTTATGGCCAAATGAGGAACCAGTCGAGATATCTCATTGAAGCGAGTAACATACTCCCTGTAAGTTTTATTTCCCAATTTGAATTGGAAGAACTCTGCTTCCAATTGCTCAGTTTCACTAGGAGGACAAAATTTGGCAAGAAACATATGGACAAATTCCTCCCAGATCATATTCTTAACTTTATCCTTGCCTTCTGTTCGAACCACAATGTTCCACCAGTGAAGCGCTTCAGCCTCAAACATATGCACGGCAAACCTTACCCTGTTGTAATCATCACAATCACAAATATCTAGTTTTGACTCCATTTGATTAAGCCAGTCTTGTGCCTCAATTGCACCCTTTTTCCCGTCAAACGTCGGAGGTTTGCAGGACATGAAGTGCTTATAAGTGCACTCCTTTGATTTGGTTTCAGCTTTTTCTTTAGGAGGTAAGTTTTCACCAGTTCTTTTATTTGCTTTCACTCTTTCCTTTGTTCGTACTGGTGTGGAGGCAGCTGAGCTTTGTTCGAGTTGTTCTTGTGATTGATTAACATTACCAGTTTGTGCATTCGCCATTATCTTAGCCACTTCCATAGCTATACCGCGAATATCTTCAGCATTTAAATGCATGCTCGCACTAGATCGGGATCTAACACTGTGGGAGGGAGTTCGGGCCCTATGAGAACCTTCTTCTCTCCTATTACTACTTTGTTCATGTTGAGACCCTTGTTCACCTCTATGTTCAGACATTGTCTCTTCCTAAAGGAATGTAATTATATATAAGTTACTGGTATGTATTTAACATTTTTACAACATAACAATTATATTACACAACATACATATAGTACAACTTTGGCATAAGAAGACATAATATAAACCACTTATTTTTGCCATACTTAAGGAATCCAGTGTGTATCTTTCCTACGTATAACTTGCTCCCCTCTATAATTTGTCTAGCTTAAGTCCGATACTTACCTTATACAACCCTACAGGTTAAAGCTTAGGCATTCCTACAATACCTAATTCGCTAAAACCTCGGGCTCTGATACCAACTGTAACACCCCACCCGTAACCGGGTGATCATGCACAATTGATACAACTTACAGCGGAAGCAAAACATACTTTCATTAAAACTTATAACATTCGGGTACAAAGCCTTATTTATTTACAATAGTCCAAGTCTAGCAACTTCTAGGTCTTCATTTCTCTCATGCCTTCTCTTTAATCCTACTAGCTCACTGATTACCTGTGACATGTATACTTAAAACGACGTCAGCTATATACTGGTGAGCTCATGTTATACAGTTTACACAAAAACACATTTGACATGCATGCAACATGGATTGTGATATTTTGGGCCAAGGGCAACCCTATGCCATTCATGACCTTTTCACAACCACCAGCAAATGGGCTTGTCAAACCCCCCCGGCCATCGCATAGGTATGGTAGTGTCGTGATGCATACAAGGAACCCTATCCTCTTTTCAGCCAGTTCCAACACATCCCATTAAGAATATAAGGATCCAGATATACCCCTACCGATAATTGCACATTACATCACTTTTATATTATTACCAGTTCAGACAGGACAAGTATACAATCACAGTTTTAAAAATAAACATGATAACTCACCTGTTAACGGTGCTTAATAGTTGCTCAACACTTGCTAGTGAGGTCAAGTAATATCTCAAGGTCCTGACACAATTACATAATCCTAGGTTAGGTAATAGTACGTCTAACTAGTTATTATTATGGTTGGATATTGGCTAACACTGCCTTGATTAAGCATGGGTGATCAGTCCATGCCTAATTAGGGCTAGGCTACCCAATACCCACCCCTAATAATAATCCTAATACCCTAATAATAAACTACTATTGATAAAAATAGATAAACTGAAGTAACCGAGATAATACCTGAATCTATCTATATAATAATTGAGGTGAGATTGGGTTGAATGGAGGCCTTAGAGAGTGTTTGAGGTACCCATTTCCAATATGGAGCTCCAACTAGCTCCCTATAAATACTCTATTGGAGATAATTTCTCCTCCAATAATTATGTGGTCAATGGTCAAGTCAAAGGCATAAATCAAGGATAACTTGATTTATGCTATTACTTTCATTTCTTATGTAATTGTTAGTTCTTGTGTTTGCTTATAAATAGCTACTAGGAATTAGTAGCAAAATTGTACCAAAAGATTATCAATAAAATACTTTTTTCACATTACTTCTCTTTACTTCTTGTACCAAACCACCTAGCCATTTTGAGAGTCGTTTAGAAACCGAGCGGCTCCGGCCACAAGGCCAAACTAACAAACCTAACCAAATAGAAAATTGCTTCCGCTTGAATTTCTACATGGTATCAGAGCAGGCTACTATCCTGCTCGGAAGAATAACTGCAAAAAAAAAAAAAAAAAACCAAAAAAACAAAACATTGGCGCCGTCACCTTGCAACCCTAACACCACCGACGACGTCACCTGCTCCACCTGAAACAACCACCACCGAAAGCCCCTCTTTCACAGCCCGTCAGACCACCTTCTTCACAACTTTAACCACCAAAACGACGGGTCCCTTACCCATCGAGGCCACCACCGTGTGCCTTCACAAGACCCCGAGCCAAAAAAAAGGGGGCGTTGAAAAATAGACGTCGGAGATGCCGCCGCCCTACCATCAACCAGGAAAAACCGGAGTGCCCGCCGGAGCCTCCTGTGGCTGTCGAAGGGAATGCAAAAACCACCAGAGTCGTCTTCGTCAAAGGATAGGCACCGGATATCAAGACCGTTGTACTCCAAAATAAAAAAAAAGGTTGGTGGTTCAATTAAAAAAAAAGGCAAATGAAAAAGACAGTTGTATGGAGAAATGAATGTATAAGAGGTGGGTTCTAGATTGTTAAGGGAAATGTGAAGAGAATATGGGTTCTTCAAGAAGTTTATTATAAAAAGGGGTGATGGGAATAATAAAAGATGAAGAAAATGGAATTGTAGTGGATAGTGTGGAACACTATCCCCCAGACAAAATGAAAGAATTAAAGAAAAGGTGATGAGTGGTCTGGTGTTTAAAAAAAAAATATTAGTGAATGATTATTCAGAAAAAAAAAAGTTTTTTTTAAAGCAAAAGGGTTTAAAAAAAAGTCGAGTTTTTTAAACTCGCGAGAGGAAAAGTCGGGTTTTTTTTAAAAACCCGCAAGAGAAGAAAAGTCGAGTTTTTTGGACTCGCGAGAAAGAAAAGACGGGTTCTTTTGAACTCGCAAGAACGAAAGTCGAGTTCTTTGAACTCGCAAGAAAAAAAAAAAGTCGAGTTCTTTGAACTCGCAAAAGAAAGAAAAGTCGGGTTCAAATCTTCAACCCACAAGAAGAAGAAAAGTCGGGCTCTTCAAGCTCGCAAGGAAAAGAAAAGTCGGGTTCTTTGAATTCGCTAGAAGAAAGGTCGAGTTTTTCAAGCTCGCAAGAAGAAATATTCGAAAAGAAGAAATATTACTTGGCAAGTTGGGCGTTCGTATCCTTCACGCTCCAACTTGAGGGGGAGTATTGGAGATAATTTCTCCTCCAATAATTATGTGGTCAATGGTCAAGTCAAAGGCATAAATCAAGGATAACTTGATTTATGCTATTACTTTCATTTCTTATGTAATTGTTAGTTCTTGTGTTTGCTTATAAATAGCTACTATAATTAGTAGCAAAATTGTACCAAAAGATTATCAATAAAATACTCTTTTCACATTACTTCTCTTTACTTCTTGTACCAAACCACCTAGCCATTTTGAGAGTCGTTTAGAAACCGAGCGGCCTCGGCCGCAAGGCCAAAACAAACTCAACCAAACACAAAAATGCTTCCGCTAGAAATTTTACATGCTTCCGCTTGAATTTCTACATACTCTTTCTAATTTTTATTTCTACATTCATACATTCTTCCATTACACTCCTCCAATACCTAACTAACAAATCTTCCAATTAACATTATTCACTCTTCTTTTTATTCACTCTTCATTCTAGGTATGTTTTCTTTTTCATTTGGATCGAAGCAAGATCAACCATTGTAACGTTTTCCTATTCGTAAACGTTAAATATAGCCAACAAAAATGGATCTCAAATCTGTAAAACTTTTAGTGATAATATGGAACCAGTTAACGATTTGTGGAACAAGTCCATATTGTCATCGTTTTTATTATTAACGCATGGCTATCTGTAAACAATATTTAATATGTAACCATTTTCATATTTGAAGAGAAAATCTTCATTCTCAGCGTTTTAATTAAATATGGATGTGTTGAATACAAACCGCAATATGGAAGCAAGATCAGATTTTTAAGTCAATAATTGTATATGAAACGGAACAAATATATTAACTGTTGTTTGATCTTTTTTCATTTGAGATCCAGAGAGGATTCATTGTCATCTTTATGTTTATGAGTCAAATATGATATGCCGCGAATGTTTTGATTGTTTTGTCATTTGAATGCTAGACTACCATCCGAATACAAAGTTGCGAATATGGCTTATCACAAGGGGGAGCAATTCTTCAAGGTCATGCATGACCCTTCCGCAAGAGTTTTTGGTATGATTGTAATTTTCGTTTTGATAATTATCTTTGTTAACTTTAAGCAAACTGATTATATTAATTCTCGTAATGTTGTTTTTAATGTTTGATCCAGACATTGCCGACAGCTATGAACAAGTTTTTGGTATCTAAAAAAACGCCTATTTAATAACATTAAAAAAATTCAAACCGTATTAGTCATTCCTTAAATATGATTGTAGACATTAATTACTGAAATTATGTAAAAGTTACAATTATTTCGGTTATAGGATTCTAGACATTAATTTCTGTAATTAACTGTTTTAAAATCATGGATTGATAAACGGATTGACACATACCATTATAATGAGTATATAAAGATAAAATCTTTCATGTAATCAAAATTCGTAAATTAAGTGCTTTAAACAAGGAGCAATCTTAGGCTAGATAGGTTGTATTGTGTCAGCATTTATTTCCAATTAAAACGGATTGACACATTCCAATTATATCTTAATTTCGAGTATAAACAAGGAGCAATACACATGTTGCCTATTTAATAACATTAAATAAATTAAAACCTGTATTAGTATTCGTAAAAATAGTATTGTTGACCGAATATATTACTAATACTAATTGACATTAATCTCATTTATTTACATTAATATTACTACGAAATTATGTTTAAACTATCTTTATGAATTATTATTGGTCTTGCCTGCAATTGATAGGATTTATTTTATTTTTTAATGTTATTTACTATGAGTTTTAATGACATTAATAATAATTGATCGAATTTAGTGTTATATATTATGATTTTTAAGCTCATTTATTTATTATTGACCGAATTAAATTACTAATATATTACTAATACAAAAACTAATATTACGAATTATTATTGGTCTTGCCTGCAATTAACAGAATTTATTCATTTTTTAATGTTATTCAGTATTAGTTTTAATGACACATAATAATAATTGACCGAATTTAGTGTTATATATTCGATTTTTAAACTCATTTGTTTATTATTGACCGAATTAAATTACGAATATATTATTAATACTAAAACTAATATTACGATTTTTAAATTTAATCCCATTTATATCTTATTGACTGAATTAAAATTTTCTATTACTATTTTTACGAATATATTACTAACTAGGTTAGAGTCCCGTGTGGACACACGGTGTACCCGCAAGTAAAATGAAAAAGGTTTTATAAAGGTTGTAGTATGGAAGTTGTTTTATTTATCTAAAGTTATTTAATGTAATTCGTATGGATTTTGGTTGCATGTAAAATATCATCAAAAGAGTTTAATGTAAAACAATAATGGATATATCGATCAACAAATGCATGAAAAACATCAAAATCAATTTTAGTGTATACAATCAATTGGCCTCTGTGCTTTATATGTAATGCAATTACAACACAATACATATTGATCACTAAAGTCGATATCTATACGGGTGAACCGGTACTCAGTGATGCAAATCATGGAAGATGCTGATGGTCGGTGTTGGGCTTAAACTTGAGGAGACGTACTGCTAAATGTACCATGTAGAAAAAGGGGGGGGGTTGATTTATATATAATAAAAATTAAGATGTAAATGCGAAAAAAAAACAACCAGAAAAACATCTCATGGAAGTGTAAAAACTCACCAAGTAAATGAATCCATCATGCAACGCTTATTTTTCCTTCTATTTCCTTCTACACATATAGACCAATTACATATTATTAATAAAATCATAAATCATATGTTCACCAACTTAGTTTAGCAAGTGAAATTATTTTATAACAATATACATTGTTTAAATTACTATTACCAAAACAATATAATTTCAACACTACAATTAGGAGAATGTATGCATTAGAAATAGACTTTTGAATAACTCTCAATACGTACCCCTTTTAGCCAAATTGTGATTTGACCCACTAAAGATCATGTATAACCGATTATACATTTATATGGGACCCTAAACTAACAATTAGTAACTATACAACTCTGTATTGATCCCCACATAATTAAACACTAAAACAGTTCTATGATTATGTTTATAAAGATCAAAGGATGTTCGTGTAAGTAGTAAGTACCTCAACACAAGTATCCAAAATGAGAACATAAAGAAGCAGCAATATTTTCAAGAACACACGGTTAGTGCAAGTCTTTTCCCCATCCACCTGCACCGACATGTAAAGTATTATTAAGATGATATGCAAAATCTCCATTCAACTCATAATCCAAAAGCTTACAAAACAATCCAACTTATAATGAAGAATTCCACATGTTCCACCAAAACCCATGCAAAAATGAGACCCCTCTTGTAAATTATAAGCATACCAATAGTAGTTCAAAACTGTCTCTACGCTTAACTCTAGATAATGTAACAGAGCAAATTAAATTGTATGAAAGAGCTTTAAGACTCGGCTTGCTCCAAAATAAATCCCACTTTTATACTAAAAAATAGAAATCTGTGATATTGAATTAACAACTAAGGTACATCATGTCGCTAAAAAAATCAATTTAAGACTAAAAAGACCAAGCCAAATTAACCATCCTAGTCACCTGAGGCTGATTTGTAGCATAAAATCGGCTACATGAGAATGTCGATTTATTCTTAGAGGTATATTGTGTAACATTTTGTGAATAAACTTATTGAGAACATGAGCCTGATATTCATCTGGGAAAAACCAAGGTATCCTTTACTTTATGAAAGCGAAGCAAAATGAATTCGACCGTAAGAAATAAAAAAGACATTATACCAAACTTTGTAGTGTATGAGTGATGAAAATACAACACAATTGTGCAGTGACAAGCATATCCTACGAAGCATTCAAAGTTAAGAATATATGTGATATATATAATAATCTTAAATTTTGCATTTCTTGAAAAGCATAAAGGAACAACTTAGACATTCTACAAAACATGGATCATAATGATCTTGGGGTCTGCACATTCTTGTATGCAATATAAGATATAATATATAACCATAACAAATGATAGCATATATCACTACATAAAAATATAAAAATTACCATGTAGTCCTTCCATAGCACCACCAATTATTGTCAGGAAAAGCTAAACTGACCTGTTTACTTGCCATCCTTTTCTAATATGTCATGGTATTAAATAATCAAATGAAATTGGGGAAATCGAATATCAGAAACAGTCAGCAATTCAATATTCTCTCTATACATACCCACATCAGAATTAACTTATTCAACCAAAATGCTAAAAATAACTTATTAAACCAAACTGCTAAAAACAAAAAAAAATCAACAAATTATGGGTACAACTACAACCGCCCACTATAACTCAAAAAATAAAAAAAATAAAAAAACATTATCAATGACTGACGACTCATAAACAACAATAATGAAGATGATCCACTCAATCGATGGCTGGTTTCAAAACACTAATAAAACATGGAAAACGAAAGCACACCCATGCATAAATAGTTACGAATCAAAATAAAGTTTTCAAATACAAGTGTTGATAGAAAGTTTAAAAAGCGGAAAACAAAAATAGACTGTAGAACAAATGAACCTAGATCGTAAACAAAAAACAAAAAATCAAACACTAAAAGCGAAGAGAAAAGATTGTTTACCTTGTTGAATCTTGAATCACAGAAAGATAGTCAGAGTTAAACGGGGCCAATTTAGGGTAAACATATTAGAGATATTCTAGGTTTGGAAGATTGAATGAGGATGAAGAATAACGAATGTTTAGGTTAGCTGACAGGAAATAAAGTCAGAAGTTTCATTATATGGCAGGTCGAGATGTGATATCCGAGTCTAGTTTCAATTGTTTTGGAGAAGAAGAACCTATGTAGCGGCGCCTGAAACAGGAGAAGGTGAGTTTGATCAAATGGAAGATGACGAAGAGGGTCTCTATGCGACGCCTAGAGGGGAAAAAGAAATAAACGACTCACAAGACCATTCAGACTTAATAATAATAATCAAGATTACAAATTTACAACACATACTGACACAAGCATTGACACAAAGGATTTAAAGTCACATACACAACTATGAGATCATTTTCAAGTTAGATCACACACAACTATGTGATTTATTACCATGAAGACCACATATATCTTTGCAATCAACTTCATATCAACATCGTGTATCTTTGACTCTAAAAATAATATTTGCTTATAACTTAATAATAATGTATGTAAATTACTCACCTAAGATACGCGATCTTTGATGTCTTGCTTGCTTGACCCAGCTTCTTGACCACCTGATGCCACATACATGCGAATGAGACATTTTATCACACAACTGGCATGCATTATTACTGAGTTTCATGTTTTCCTTCTTTTACATCTTTTTTTTTTGAACTTTAAAGCCGACTTTCATCCGAAAAAGATAACTATAGCACATGCATATCAGCAAGAGACTAAGACAAAACAAACAACTATTTGTTGCAAATTAATTCGTCTTGTAAGCAAGTGTATGTTGAAAATTAAGAGTGTGGCATCAGGCTAAATATATAACTCAAGCTAAATGCTAAGCTATCTAGATACATGGCCCATTTGTTGCAAGTTAAGGCTGTGGCATCACGGCTTTTGGTATTCCTTAACAGTAGCTAATTCCTTCTTCATCAAGCATCATATAGAGGTTTCATTTAGGTAGCAAAAAAAAAGAGGCTCTGTTAAGAGGTTGTTAATCTAACACAAGGGTAGAAAGGTATAAGAACATAGAAACTCACAAAGGTGGAAGATCCAAAGCTCAGGTAATGAAATCATGAATAATTCCACCTTCATAACTACTTGTCGGCTTGAAAATTCTCATAAAGCATTGAAGCAAGCGACCATATTCCGAGTATATGGAGAAATCACCAGTTTAAGTTGACTATAATTAGTTAAATGAAGCACAAATTTCAGTGTAGCTATAAAAGCACGAAGAGGTCGGCTTCCATGAAGAGCATTTGAATCATCATCAAGACTAAATGGTAGAGTATCTTCTTTGTTATTTTGTTCTTTCTTAAAAGTTGGGCTTGTAGGATATGAAAACCCATCAGTTGTTCTACGCGACCTCCTATCTCTGCAGATACCAGAACGTTATTTAATTATTTTAGCATGCAGTAAAATGCACTTATAGATGGAAGAAGCACTTCTGCTTATAAGTTATAAGTTACCTTAACAATCCATCAGGTCCATCAGGTTTAGTTTGGTGATGAATGGGTGTGTGAAAACTCCTTAAAAGTCAATCTTTCAACTCTGCATCAAAGTAATCAAATTCATAAATAAGTTAACAGGGATCAGAGTTCTCAAGCCATCATGAATTGACCATAAGTAAGATGGCTATTTTATGTTGACTTTACTTTAGCAATTCCTTCTTTGAATTATCTTATATGAGGGGTAGACTTGTTTGATCCTGTATTCTAGCAATTATCTTCTACACACTATTCAGCGTAGGGGTGTGCACGGGTTGGTTAGGGTCAGGTTTTGGCCTTAAACGTAACCGAAATGTTCGGTTACCACGTTTTCGAAACCGATCGGGTTCGGTTATTTCGATTTCGGGTATTTCGGTTATTGTTTGGGTGCGGTTCGGTTTTGGTTAAAAAGTCGGGTTTTTTTTTGTTAAGGCAGAATTATGAATCATGCAAATATAATACAAAACTCATACAACCAAACCAAAATGTTATTTTCCTTGCATACCTTTACCCACCTTCACCTCCTCACGCACAATAACTTTGCTATGAAAAATCATCTCCTCGAGCATCGAACTTCCTAAGGATCAAATTCTCGAGCTCCCATAACTACCACCTTATGAGGATAAAGAATTTTTTTTCATCCATTAATATCTTTTTGTTTACTTATAATACCTAGTAAAACTAAATTAAAATACATATCAAAACAATATTAGTAATGTAAATAAGTAAAAGTAAACAAAATCAAAACATGCAGTGAGCAAATCCAAAACAGATCAGTTAATGCTTTCATCAGCATGACCAAAATATGGATTGGGTTTTTATTATGGAGCATTCTAATGTTTGGAAGTACAGCCTACTATTATTTGGGCTCCACATATAAAA
>JAUTDX010005271.1:0-25202 GCA_030844895.1 Ambrosia x helenae | reverse complement strand
AGGAGATAGAAAGTAAACGATTCCAATATCGAGTGCCTGGCTATATTAAATGTAGCAGAAATAGCATCTACACTGAATCTCCACTTAGCATCAGGTATTTTCCAGAGTCGGTCAAACAGGTAATATAAGAACTGCTTAAGTTAAGGAGTTGCACATATTAAATCACTGTTTAGCTAAAAAACAAGAAAAAAATCAGCAGAATAATGTTAATATGTTGTACATGAAAAAAAAGGATACAATGGCTTGTTTTGCTACCACCAGGTCTGAGCTTCCATATAGAAAGAGAATGTCAATAGCCGACCTCAGGTTTTTAAAAGGATAGCTTCCTACAAGTCCTTCAATTTTGGCCCTAGATAATGATAAACCTTCATCTTTCTGCAGAGAAGCAATCTCTAGTTCATAATCCCTATATGGTGTATTCTCCTGTTGTGTGTCAAGATTTGATAAAGCATCTTGGATGAACAGGATTTCACCATCTGACTTAAAATTCCAGTTGGGGCCGGCCATGCACGTTTGATGGCCATTGATTTTCTCTCACGGACATCAGAATGCCATGATGAGAAACTATCATGCCGATTTAGATCTTCAAGATATTTATGCCTTGTATACCAAATCATCATCTCCATATGCTGGAAATTGAGAGAAAAAAAGTAAGAAATAGTGGATGGAGTGCGTTGTGTAAACGGGTTAAAATGGGCTAGGTTGACCATTGACCCCCAAGCACTTTTTGTCTATGTTTATAATTCTCTCTAAAAATAACAAATTGTGATAACTTGGTTAAAGACCCTACCAATAGCTTTGCTATTGGTGGGATTTTACTAGGTATAGTTGTTGGTTGTTGTAAATTGGTTACAAGAACAATATTATAGTAATAATAGCCTTACTGCCTTAGTATGTGAATAACGCAATTTATATGTTAATATTATAGTAAGAATACCCTTGATAAGTTTGACCGGTTTGAGATAAAAGCAACAACTTTATTATCCCTCACTTACAAATCTAATCATGAACATAATAACTTGAGTACAATAATAACCTAATATTTGAATAAATCGATTTAGAAGGTTGTATGCGCTAGAAAAAAATACACTTTGATCTGTTTGACCGACCCGATTGTGATCAAACACAGCTCAAATCAACCTATTTTTAAGTATGAAAATAAATGCAATCAGCAAAATCCAAGAACTGATTACTGTATAAGTTATGTGCATCATTATGGAGGCTTAAAGATTAGCAAGGACACATAGATATCAATATTGCAGGAGGCGCTAGGCGGGCGGTGAGGTCTAGCCTAGGGACTAGTCGGGACTACGCGGAATTAGGCATTTTGGTATTTTTATACGTATTTTATATATACATACACACACACAAATTTAGGTGTTTTTTGAAAATATGTTAAGATAATATACACATAATACTTAGATATATACACATAATACTAAGAAATACTTAGAAATTAAAAAAAATAAAATAAATAAATAAATAAATAAACCACCGCCTAGGCCTGCCGCCTAATGGCCAAAACGCCTAGATCCCTGACTAGGGCCTTATTCCGATTTTGTTCACCGACTAGTGCCTAGGCCCGAGTTTTACAACACAAATAGATATGTAAATTACGGGCTCCTTACTGTAAGTATCACTAGAGTACCTAGCTAAATATCATGATCCACAAGTCTAGTGTCAAGCAAAGTCCATTAACAAGCAAACTAAAAGGAATGCTTATTTGAAAAAAAAATACTAAAATCAAACCTGCTTTGTCTTTAGTATGCTCTCCTGTAGGTGTGAATATCCTGAAGCTGTACTGAGAGAGAACTCTTAAAAGATGACTCTAACACTTCAAGGACAGTTAATATGCCACCTAGCCTCGCTGTAAACTTGAGAAGCAAGTTTGACCTTTCCTTTATTTGCTTTACATTAAGATTGTCTTTAAAAGAAGTCAAAGAAAATGACCATTAACTCAATAACATGCGCTAAAAGTATATCAAAATATGTTAATGAAGGATACAAATAGGCTTAAGCTCAGCAATAATATTCTTGAATGTCCTCTTGCACCAGTCTTTGACAACCACTTCATCCAGCAACAAAGCAACAACCGGGTCACTAGAAACAGCACTTTCATCCATACAAACATCTGTAATATCTATAAACAAACTGTTAAGAAACACAGAATAAAAACGTTTCACCAATCTTTACAAACAATGAAGTTATCTGGTTGGTCAAAAGGATACAATGGCAGATCAGGGATAACAAATTGTTCTCCAATGCAACATCGAAAAACAAATAAAGCCTTTCAACATCAGCTATTAGTTGATTCTCCCCGTCTTTTTCTTGAACCCTATCATCATATCTCTTCGAAATAAGACCCGCTTCAATGCACTCATAATACAGGCGAAGAGAGAGCCGGTTCCCAGTTTTCGGTATATAAACTCTACAGATTGGGCAAACATCACTACGCTGACTACACTCGTCACATAAAGAGGCGTGGCCGCACGAATTCAACACACTTTGAACACTACATCCACAGCTTCTTAAGTCCCGTGTAGCCCTGCAATGCTCAACTTTAGCCTCGTTGATCCAATTCTATCAGATCAATCGTGGCTAAGTGATCTAATGCTTCCTGAAACCAAAAGTTCAAAATCACTAGCAGGCTAGCAGCATAAACTTCCCAAACATGACTATGGAAAGAATTCCTCTACGATATTTTGAATCGGAAAATTAAACTAAAAAAACATAGTTTCATAATGCATTCAGACTTATTGATAGGGGTCAAGTTATTTTCCACTGTGTAAAATAAATGAGAAGGGTGAGAAGGATACAAAAAACACTTAGATCATGTAATATAACACAATCGGTCACAAAATATAACATAATGCCGAGTAATACAACACAATGCCGAGGAAACAAGACACAATGAATCGCAAAAATGACACAATAACGAAAATAAGAAAAAGACACAATGATCTAACACAAATTCTAAAAAATACCAGCCAAAAATTAAAAAAAAAAGGGAAAACCCAAAAACTAAGATCCTAGGGTTGGATGAGACGGTTCCAATGCCGCTTGAATGAGTTCAATTGGAGCATGTTTATTTTCTTTTTACTATCTATTTGATCCTAACCATGATAGGCTAAGCTTATAAAAAATACAAAGAAGCTTCCAGTTCCAAAACATTAATAAAAAAAAGTGTAATATACTAATATTGCTTACTGACTGAGACCAAAAACCCTAACTAACTGACAAATTTCACACAATGCAATACTACACTTTTAACTAGTTAAATACCTTATAGGCATGTTATAAGTGTGCTTAAACGAACATTCTAGAGGTTTATTAACAAATTGGAACCAATTGTTGTGTAAATACAGATGTACAGTATGATTGTGTGTATGTAACTGAACAATACCTGGACTTTGAGGCAGGTGTAATTGGGTTGAGGTGAGAATTGACTGGTGCTAGGGGTTTCTGTGGTGTTTTGGTTGTTGGAATATAAAGGCACAGTGGACCTTCGTCGTCTAATTGCATCTTTTCTTCCATTTTTTTAAATTTCGTTGGGAGCTCGAGCAGGTCTGGGTTTTGCTGTTTTGAATATAGAGGGAGAGGCAGGGTTTTGGGGAAGAAAATTGGAACGTGAAGAAAGAATACGGGCATGTTTGGCTCTCCTTTTACAAGCCTCCTTATGACTTATAACTTAATCATTAAGTTATAAGTTGAATCAAAAGTGTTCGGATGGATGGAATGAAAAGTAACTTATGAGAATTTTAGGCTTCAAAAAGGAGATTTTGGAGGATAAGTCATAAGTAACAAATTGTTACTTATGAGATTAAGTTACTTTTTATGTTTGAGAAGTTATAAGTAGAAATCAAAAAGGAGAGCCAAACATGCCCTACATTAGATGACCAGTAAAGGCCCCTAGAGATTTGTTTACTATTACATATTGCCTAAAAGTTTGGTTAGTTTCGTCATTCAGGTTATCTACTCGCTTGAAAGAGATAAAGGACTAAAGGAGTTGTAAATGGACTTCCAAAAAGGCCCTTTTTTACTTCTAGTGAATGTTTTCGATTAATGTGATTTGTCACATGTACACCGTATCATTTCTAAAACAAATTGCTTTTTCGAGTCGATATCATAAATGAGAACATCCCTCTTCTTCAGTTGTTCATCGGTCCATGGAGTTGTTCATGTGCTAATAAAAGATTCAGCATCAACTGCAACCCTTGCTTCTTCGGTCAAAAGTTAAGGTTAAGGAGTCATTCAAGGTTAGGAGTAACACGGTTTGATTTGACAGATTATAAATTTAAAAATTGGGTTTGAAAATTTGGTTTACGTTGAACCGGTCAAATAAACCAAACTGTGCTACCAACAATGCAGAGCGGGGGCATAATTAAACCGTACTATGTAGCAATCGACAAAGTAGTGGATGTAAATGAAAATTCAGTAAATGACAAAGGAGTAAAATGCAGGAGGTGTAAATGAAAAGTTGCTAAATGACGAAACGCTAGAGACAATCGAGCAAAGCTGTAAATGAAAATTCACTAGATGACAAAACACATTAAGAGACGAAAAATTACTATTGCAAGTTAAGAATATTATGGTTCTCTCATATGTTTATGTTTAGTGTGGAGATGTGCCCGAGCATGCGGAGCATGTTTCCTTATCCTGTCAATTTGTCCAAACAATTTGGCAAATCATCACACAATGGTGTCGCGTCTCTCCTCTATATGCTTTCGGGATAAAGGATATGCTAACCATGCACAAATTTAATCATGGTTCCTCTAAAAGAAAGAAAGCTATTCACGTTATTGATATCATTACGTTCCAATGTGGGTGAAGGCTTCATAATGGTGTGATTTTTAACCATGAACAAGGAGGTCTCCGTGTGTAAGGTTGTGACTTGTGGAGGATATCAAAGCCTTAGGCTTGTTATGGTTTAAGTATGGATCCAAAGGACACTAACAATGGAGAAAATGTAATGTTTTTCTGTAATTTTGTATTCCTGTTTTATTTGCTGGAGGACTGTTGTTGGTGGCTTCTATTTTTCTGCTTACCTCCTTGCTATGCTGTGCTTCTTTTCGTAAATTTACGTTGGTCATTAAAAAAAAACAGACAATTAATTTTCATAATTGTAATATCTACAAGTATATAATCTATACTATATTATAATGCATGAGCCAGGGACTTCTTAAAACTTAAGTAATACAAATATAATTGCTTAAAGTACAACACTTAATGCACATAATAAAAAAAATTTAGGGGCAAATATGTCTTTTTGAGAGAGGGGTATTTTAAGATACCCAAAAGTTAAGAACTAATTTTTTATTAATAACCCTAAAATGAGGGTAAAGTTGTCATTCATACATTATTTACACTTTATTACCCTATCTTATTTACACTTTAAATCCTCATTTCCAACTTAATTCCTGATTTTTAGTATGAGGAGTTAAGAAGTTTCAATCTCTTATCAACACATTTCACTTACCTCACCCTTTGCAATGTCAAAACAATATTACAATTCTAACCTTCTTCTTCCATCCCTGCCCCCGCACTCCAACTGAAATGGCTGTTACTCTTCTTTGGCCATACGAACAGCTTTTCACAATAAAATCAATTATATTCATTGATCACTACCATTATTAATTATATTTCATCAATTGATCGTCGCTTCATCTTGATCGACGATTTTGAATTATCTGCCTTCTTCCAATAAGGGATTCATTGCTGAAGAACTCTTTCTGCTCTCTACTTTACAACTGTAACTTTTCCTTTTTTATATTTTATTTTATTTTTAATACATTGTGAAGAAATCAAAAATCGAGTGGTTTATTGCAACTCATGTAGGATTTTACCTGGAAACAAGTCAATGGTACAATACCTATGTCAGTTGGGTAATTGAAGTACCTCAGGGTCTTAGATTTGGCTAATCAATTATGAGGAGCTTGGATGAGTAAGCCACCTTCATTTCACTTGTTCTTGTTAATTACTATATTAATTTTTGTAGGTGGATATAATAATCTAGGGCTAACACTTGCTCTTTAATTTGACAATTCTCTTACCACGGTTCAATTCATTGTTGCCGTTATTGTTATGCGCCATCAACTCCAATCAACATTAGGGTGTTAAAATCGCTGGTAATGTCTGTGAATCTACCTTTTTTAATCGTTTGAGCAGTAAATCTTTAGCCTTACATGATATCATACGGAATTCGAATTCGTTTTCTTCTTTCTGATTTTCGTTCTTATTTCATTTTTTATCTTGATAAATATATAGTGCTAATTATTTGGGTGTTTACATGGCAACTATGTTATAGGTTTTGGTCGAGCTAATTGGGCCTATTCCTTCTGAAATCGGTAATTTGTTCAGCATTATTACAATGTAAGTTATAATATTGTTTGACTTACATTAAGTGATGAAGTTTGTGTTTTTTTGATAAGTGATTTGTGTTGGTACAGAAACCTAGAATCAAATAGGCTAACGGGCCAATTGCCTTTCAAGATTGGTAATCTTCACAACCTTCAAGATTTTTTGTTATACAGAAATGCACTGCATGGAATCATTCCTGGTGCTTATTCTAATGCCTCGGGTGAGAATAAACATGGTTATTGTGGTTTATCGAGCTTAGAGTTTGCCGACTTTTCATATAATTTTCTCACCGGGCGCATACCCAAGTGCTTGGAAATTGGAATATCTTCCAAGGTATATACTTTCTTTCGTATTGTGCAGAGATGTGAGTTTTGAGCACTTTATTTATTACTGGGTCGCTTTGGTTGTCTTTTATCTCAATGGTCATATGGTCGAACCATAAATTTAACTAAGAGCGAGAATAGGTGAAACGTGTTGAAAGGTATTTAAAAGCCTAACTAAAGATGAAACTTAAGTTCTATAGTAACATGTAAGAGACTTCCTTAAGAAATATTGACACCCATTATACATGTATAGGTGATAGGAGTAGGACCCTTCAATGTGTTTAAACAAGACCTTTAAAAAGCCAATCATATGATCATACTGTTGATCAAGCAACTCACCAGCTCTATGACAAACACCAAAAAACCACATGAATAAGTTGCCATCTGAAAGCAGCTGCATCGCCTCATCAAATATCTTTTAAAGTTCTATTTTTATCTCTTATTTTTACTCATACTATGCTTGTTTAGTCGAGATTCACCTTGATATACAATAAATTCCTTACATAGGTATATCCATGTTCATGTTATTGCACATGCTCTATTATAAAGATCACATGTTAATGGTTTCACATGTTTTAGTGGTTAGTCACTTAGTCATGTGAATTCTTAGACATACATCCCGTAGTTTTTTTTTCCCTTTTTTAAATGCTTCCACAGATCCAATTGCCATGATGTTGATAAGGTCAAATAAACATTTATTTTTTAGTTTAACATATTTCGTGCTTTTATAATCCAAAAGGATATTCAAATATTGGTTTGTTTCTCAAACAGATTGCTTTCACTGGAAGCAGTGCTACAGGAAGCAAGATTATGACTGCTGCAGCTCAAAATGTGAAGGTATTCATGTTCCTATGAATAACAAAAAGAAGTTAAGAACCATGTTGGAATTGAAATATACAGAGCATATCAATGTGTTAATTGAACTTTGGATTATTATTCTTAAAATTATTCTACCATATTTGGAATCTATTAACCACGCTGCATATTTAATGGGTTATTTTACTAGAAATGGCCGCTTTGATCCCTTTGAATTATAAACCAAGGATCTGTTTTTTATATCTAGGATGAAAACGAGTGGCCGGTGATCGAGCCCCTGCCGTCATATGGCCGGGGACGCGATGCTGATGGCGAAAGATACATTGGTCTGATATTTGGCTCCAATCTCACTGATGTTATAATCACTGGTATTAACTTTTGAACTATTGTCTTTAGTTGCAAACCAAGTATTGTTTTATTATTATTTAAAAAAATAGTAATACATATTTTTTTATTTTGATATTTGACAAGCCTGACAATGGGTGGGTTAGGTTTGGGTAACGGGTTATACTGGGTTCGTGTAAGTTGTTTGAAATTGGTGTTTGGTTTTGAAGGAAACAACGGGACAATTAATGGTCAAGGAAGTCCGTGGTGGGTGAAACTCCGCGCAGGCCAATTAAAGTACACCCGGCCATACTTGATTGGAGGGCGTCTCACGCTTATAAACTCGGTCCTTCAAAGTTTACCGAATTATTATTTTTCCCTCTACAAGGCACCGAAGAAAATAATAGAGAAGCTGGAAGGTTTGATAAAAAAAATTCTTATGGGGAGGGTCTACTAATGTTCGAAAAATGCACTGGGTCAAATGGGAATAGGTGGCTTCTCCGAAGAAGGAAGGCAATTTGGGTTTGAGCAGGCTAGAAGATTGCAACAACGCTTTTCTTTTAAAGTGGTTGTGGAGGTATAGAGTGGAGAATGGTTCGTTTTGGAGAAAAGTGATAGATTCTATAAATTCGAAGCCTAGAAAGTGGGAAATATATCTGGGGGTAGGGAGTCGTGGGAGCGTGTGTGCGAATATTTTGAAGTTCGCTACCAAAGTTACTGTGAATGGTGAGAAATTCTGCACTCTTATGCGCAGCAGAATTGGGTCAGGAAGTCTGACCTGTTTCTGGATAGATACATGGTTAAGTGAAGTTTCATTGAAGGTTAAGTATTCGTCGCTATTTAATTTGGAAGACAACAAGTTCTGCACAGTAGCTTAAAGGGTTTTAAGTAGTGGAGGCGCGGCTGAATTTGGATGGCAGTGGAAAACAGCCCCTGTTTCACAGGTGGCGCGAATGGAATTGACGGAATTGAACATGTTACTTTCAGGTGTGAAGTTATCTGATGCACAGGATCGGTGGGAATGGCAGTGGTCGACGGACGGCTTTTCGGTGGCTGCAGCGAAACGGTGGCTGACCAGTAGCCGCATCACAACTTCGGAGTATATTATGCAATGGTGTAGATGGTTGCCGATAAAGTGTGATGTCTTTATGGGGAGGGCGACGATGGAAAAAATCCCTACGAAGACAACTTTGGCGAGAAGAAATATTCCGATCGAAGATGCTACTTGTCTGATATGTCACGAAGGTATGGAATCGGCTGCGCATTTATTCACAGGATGCGCTTTGGCTTGTGGTATTTGGCAAGTGATTTCTAGATGGTGTGGTATTCTGGATATTTATGCTTTCGACACAAAATATTTGATGGGCATTTATAACGACTGTGGACGCTCTTCGGTTTATTCAGAAGTGATTCAAGGTATTGTTATAATAACATGTTGGAGTATATGGAGGGCTCGAAATGACTTGGTGTTTAGAGGCAAAGAACCTAAAGTGGCGGATATCATTGCGGAGATAAAAGCGTGTGGTTTCTTGTAGTACAAGTATAGACATAAACATAGCCAATGTGATTGGGTTTCATGGTGTAGTTTTAAGTTGATGTAACTGTTTTGGGGCTGCTCGTTCTCCTCCTTGGAGACGAGTGATGGCAGGTTTTTTAATGAAAGTTTCCTTACAAAAACAAGATAGCATTCAAATATCAAATCTTAGTTTGATCGATTCCCCTTCGTGGAATGTTCATCCAATATATAGCAGGTGTGGCCAAAATGCTTTAATCCCATGTTGTTTGTGGTTTTCGTTTATAGAATGTAGTTGATTCATTTAGTTTGGCTGATGCAGCAATATAATCATTTAGGGAATTACAATTCTTGCACCAGTTAGATCTCCCAACACTGATGGAATCAACCCAGGTAATGACTATTTATACATTGACTTTTTTCGTCAAACTTATGGCTTTTTGAATGGTGATATGTTATGAATTTGATCCCAAATGTTAGCTGATCTGTTGTTTTGAGAAATGGTTACTACGTTTAGACTATGCGTCTAAATTTTCTAAAGTTCTGATCGTTTAAACTCGTACAATTTTGAAGTCAAACTCGACCCATTTGACTTTAATGATACTTTTTATTAAGCATAAAGTTAAAAGTCAAGACTAATACGTCTGTGCTTTCAGATTCAGTATGAGAGACAAAACTAATTGTCATACAAGATTCTTCAATTTTCTCATCTGTCGTTTATGAGAATCTTCTAATTTTAAACATATTTTACTAATTAAGCAGCCAAACATTGCAGGGTTCATAGGGTAGCATTTCTATAACAATTATATGATTTGTTCATTGGGTGACAGATTGAGAGGAAAAAATTGTAAACAGACAACTTAGTAGTGAGATCAAAGAGCTTGGGAAAGACTTAACCTTGCCTTATTTTTAAAAAAGATGCAAGTAAAGAAGACATTTTTCTTGCGGTTCAAGTTCGCAATGGAAGAACAAGAAGGCCAAGGTTTTCATCAATGGAACTATGTGAACGACACCCCATAATCATCGATTCTTTTAAACAGTATGTAAAACCACCTAATATTTTTTTTTGTATTCGGGTAGACAATATTTGTTGGTTTCGGGTACTTAATAGAAGTTAGATTAGTAAATTATGACTTTATGGGAGCTTGGACTAGAGTTTTTGTGGTGATATAAGACCCATCTTTGAATGCATCACTCTTTGTAGTCATTATACTTGTAATTGTTTTCATATACGATAGATAACTCATTCTTTTTTTATACCTTGACAGCTCTTGACATATACAAAGTATATGAAACACAATCGCTAGGTTGGTTGTATAAATATCCAAGTCGAGTTTGAGCTAAAGGTAGCATGCTCTTATAAAACCGGAGTTGATTTACTTCGATATATACATCGATGCCTGATATTAATTAACTCTTTTGCTTTTGCTTGATAGTTTGGCAATGTATCTCAAGAGTTGTATGATTGAGATTGTAATTTACTTTTTATTTGAAGCTTTAATAAAAAGAAACATAAAAATTCTGAGACTTGTAAAACCAATCGACAATTAGGTGAGCTTAGTTAATGATAGCATGTTATTGTTATTTTATGATTATTATTGTGATGCAATATCTTAAAACTTTCATCGGCAAATATCACGGGCATAGCTGCGTAGCACACATTTTCTTTAGAGAGCAAAATTTTTTAACACCTTTAATTATATCTTTACCTTGCACTAGCAAGGATTTGCATCCACAACCTCAATTATGTTAAAAAAAAAAAACTTTACGTGAATGTTAACATTAAATAATATCAAATCAAATAATACAAAAATTCCCTGGGTCATGCTTTTTTTTTTTGTATATAACGCCACACCCAACTTCGCCTCTCCCCGTCACCTCCTCATTCCTGTCATCCTCTCTCTCTCTCTCTCTCTCTCTCTCTCTCTCTCTCTCTCTCTCTCTCTCTCTCTCTACGTTTCAGTTCTAGGGTTCTGCCAGTCCTCTCACCAGAGCAACAAGACAACCTCTCTCTGTAAACACACACCACCTATATATCATGACGACCGTACCACCAAAGCACCACCAACCACTCCACAATTTCAACCTTCCCTTCCTTAAATGGGGCCAACGTATCCACCTCAACCACCACCACCGTCGCCGCTCCCCTCTCTCCGATAACAACAACAACAACAACAACAACAATAATAATAATAATAATAATAATAATAATAATAATAATAATAACCGCCGTACACCTCACCGCTCTCCTAACAACAACACCGAACCCGATATCCACCAACAAAACGGCGACGTATCACCTGACAACAACAACGACAACGACAACGAAAATAACGAAAACAACAACAGCAGTGGAAAGTTAATCGAAGTAGATGTGACTACAGCGGTTAACGGAGACTCTAAACCGTGGAATCTGAGGCCACGGAGGCTAGTGATCGAGACCGTTGATTCCGAGACGGTTACGATGGTGACGTGTGCAAAGTCACGGCGTTTGTTGACGGAGAGTAACGATGACGAGCAGAGGAAGAAGAAGGATAAGGAGAAGGACAAGAGGTTATGGATCTCGTTATCGAAGGAAGAGATAGAAGAAGATATCTACGCCTTTACTGGTTCTAGACCGTCTCGAAGACCTAAGAAACGAAGCAAAATCGAGCAGAAGCAACTCGATGTATGTGTTTGTTTTGAGTAATTAACTTCATGTTTTGTGATTATGCTTTGATTTATGGTTTTGTTTTGCAGAATGTGTTTCCTGGATTGTATTTGGTTGGGATTTCGGCCGATTCGTATCGAGTTTAAACTGATTAGGTATAATTCGTGTCCTCTTTTTGCTATTTCAATGTAAAAGTAGGTTTAGAAGGCTGATTACTTCCGAGTACTCGCAACAAGGTATGGTGTCGAGTCAACTTTCTTCGACTCCGCCTAATTACTTAGAGTCGATCAAATGCGGCCAACCTCGGCCATAATCAGATTTAGTCCGTCAACTCGGAATGAGTTTGACTTAAATAAATAAAACATTATTTTGAACATGTATCTTTTTATTTATATTGATATTCACGTATATTTGACATATATACATTTTCATGAAAATTATTATTTTTTATTATTTACCATGTCAGAGTACTCGCAACTCCCCAGTCGACCGACTGGGGAGTGCCTAACAACTTTTACAACCATGATTTCAACGTTGTTCATGAAAAATGTTCATGTTTCATTTGTTGCAGAAGCAGAGGTTACAAACGAATATGATGAATTTAAGGTATGATTATTTAGAAGTGATGGTTGATTTAAGTACAAGTATTATGTGAAGCTGCCTTTTTTCTGGTTGCTTTAAGATATGGAAATATATGATAGGATATTATATTATGAATGTGTAGAAGGTTTAAGCTAGTAGTATATTGAAGCTTATGGAGTTTATACATGATAGTGAGAGACTTTTAATTTGGTTTAGGTTAGTGTTATGCATCTATCGTTTGTAAACATGACTAACCCAAGAGGTGTTTGTGTTGGAGATGATACTTGTTTTGGCTCCTGTCACAATGGTAGAAGTTTAATTAAATTATCCAAGCAACGATCACGGATGTAACCAATTGTTTAAAGATGGTGTTTTTAAGTTATTTTTATTATATTTTTCTGTTCGCTGTCACTATATATATGATACTTTGTTTGCCTGGTAACACTCGGTTAAACTACTTCGTGGAACGAATTATTAAAATCGATTGTAGTGCAAGTTGTTTTAAATTGTTTGAAATGAATCAAGCTTCAATATCTGTTGGTCGAACTTTGCAGTGGTAAGAGTGATCTTGTTGTTCACTTTTGCTTCGTTATATATTATGCCATAATGAGTGGTACGAGTTTCTTAGTTTTGTTGGGTCAGTGGGGTTGTAGAAAGGTGGATTGTACACCATGATAGTGAAAAGGAATGAGAACAGTTTTAGGCAGAAAACTTAAATAAACCATGCATCCAAAGGGGAGTGAGTGGAATGTTGTATTTTATGTTACAATCATCTTTATGCGCCTTCAAGTTGATGAAGTCATCAGATCACTTGACTTATGGTTCAAAACGGTTCGTGTACATGGAATCTTGGTTACAAGCTCAGAAAAGTTTGTCTACTACGATACTGAATGCCGATTACTACTTGCTGCGTGTGTGTGTGTGTTTCATATTTTAGATATGATACAAACTTTTGTGTTGATTCCCAGATTGATATATGCTGATTCTGTAGCTTTTAGATGAGTTTGATTTTCATTTCTATAAAGAAATACTCCTACTTGACTTTTCAGTTTGTGGCTGACTATGCCCTGTTTTTGACCACACAAAAATTAGCAGATATGAGTTTATTTTGGTGTTGGGTCTAATGGGCTTGACCTGTTGAAACCAAAGAGTATCTTGGATCATATAAGCATACAACCTCTCAATTCACGTTAAATGGGCCCATAACATTGCGACCTCAACTTTAGAGGTGCACAAAAAAACCGGAACCAGAAAAAAAACCAGAACCGGGAATTAAAAAAACCGGAACCGGGTATACCCGGAACCGTACCCGACCCTACCCACCGGGTACGCATAGGGTATAGATTTTTATATAAAAAAACGGACCCGGAATCGGACCCGATTTATAACCAGTTGTACCCAGTTTTTTTAAATACCCGGAACCCGGTTTTTTCGAATACTCGGCACCGGGTTTTCCGAATATCCGATACCGGGTTTTCCGAATACTTAAAAGATTGTGTCAAGCGGCGGGTCTATTCGGCATTTTGATGTTGAGGCGGAATCAAGTAATAAAAAATCGGAACCGGGTTTTACGAATACTCAAAAAGTATACTCAAAGAATTCTATAACCGCGTTATAATCATTTAAGTTGCACTACCCTTCGACGTGATTGTATAAAAACAATTCAACATCCGATATACCCGGGTTTTTTTCAATACCTGATATACCCGAAAACCGGTTCCATACCCGGAACCGGGTATTCAAAAAACTGGAATCGGGTATTGAAAACCGGAACCGTATACCGGGTATGGTTTTTTATGCTAGGAACCTGAACTGGAACCGGTTCTTTCAATACCCGGTCAAAGTAATACCCGACCGTACCCGGAACCGGTTCCATACCCGGAACCGGGTATTAAAAAAACCCGATTTGTGCACCTCTCATATCGCGTAAAAAGATAATAAGTTGATCTGGACAATCATCTTACCAATGGAATAATGGGTCAAAACATATACTGAATAAGTGAATAATTGGTAAAGCGAGTCAGAACTCAGAATAGGTTTGCTGGTGGGCCTTGCCATAACGAAGCTTACTTAGGGACTTGTCGTTGTTGAATGACAAATCAATATAATGGGCTAAACAACATCTAGGACGAATGGGCCCAAACAGTTTTCTTTTTCTTTTCAGGCCTTGATACTTGATAAGTTCATACTCTAAAGCTATTGGGCCAGTTCAGTTTTTTGTCAGTTTGTGTTGTTCATTGTTGGGCGTCAAATTACAAATCCAAATTATGTTTCGATGTTGCATGCTACATTCTAGTTACCAATACTAAATTTTCTTGCATCATTTTATGGCGGATGAAATTCAATATCTTCCAACACCGACGAATTTTCTTAGTACGGGCCATGGGTTAAAGGAGTGTAAAAAATTCCAGGGCTCACCTCTCGACAGGCAGTGGAAACTACCAAGCTGGAGTACGGTAGGGGTCGATGAAATATTCGGTCAAATGGGATTAGATACCCTAGTAGTCATTGTCTTAAACGGTGGATACTAGACACTGTGCGTATCGACTCATTCTGTATTGTAGCTAACACATTAAGTATCCCGCGTGAGGAGTACGTTTGCAAGACTGAAACTCAATGACTTAAGTAAAGTACATGTAATTATTGTAATAATCTTAAATTAAAATAAATCCAGAGTTATAATGATTATGTTGGTCAGCAATTCAACTCCAGCACCAATCATGCTTTTGGTCCCAGCTTGCCTTGGACGAAATTACAAATTACGCATAGATATATATGCGAGTATCAAGGTCTAAGTAGTTCATTTAAAATCTATTATCTTCATTGGGGTTACAACTTACAACTCATTAATCATGATTAGGAATCCACACACTCGTGCATGTTTAAATTAAACCTCCAAGTTGGGGGATTTGAATAGATGTGTGTGTAATCACATGGTTAACAGCTAAGCCCAAGCACATGGCCCAGTATGATTCAGCCCATTATTCTAATCTTCTTTCAAAACCATATATCCAACCACCTTTAATATACTACAACCGTTTTCTTTAATAATGATATATGAAAATATATATATATATATATATATATATATATATATATATATATATATATATATATATATATATATTAAACAATTAACGACTTGATTTCGAGTTTGTAAAATTGCTCACCAAACATGCTTGATTTTTTTAAAGTTTCTCGGATGCCGAACTCGGGCTTTTGACACATCCTACCTTATTGGTAAGCTAGGCTACTTACAATTGGTTGTGAAATGAACATTATCAAGTCGATGCGTAACTAGTTACAAAGTTTTGAGGCATTGGTAAGAAAGGAACATGACGATATTGATTGGTGACAATACATGGTATTATCGATCTATCTAGTCCTGTTATGGGCGATTTAGGTGCGAGAAGTGTTATTTTAACAAGTGTTAAGTTTTCAGACCGAAGGAAGTGAATATTCGCTATATAAAATGATGCATTATGGTTGTAAAAACGAAATAAGAACCTGAAAATTTAGGAAATAATTAAAAAAATAAAATACTGGGTTGGCTCTTTTTTTTTTTTTTTTTGAACGTGAAACAATAATTAGATATAACTTGGAAATAATAATTAGATTAATCATAGGTGACAGTTGCACATGCATCAGTGCACGTGTGGGTACCTGAAATGACCTTCCTGATTATTATTTTTAACTAGTTGTAATCAAGGCGGCGCGTTGCGCCTAGGTTAAACCGATATCTAATTCTGTGTATGTAATGCACAACAGTTGAAGGACGACGCAATTTCTTTTAGTAATACAACAGCCTTTCTTTTAATTTTCTAGTGTCTGTTACTGGTGTATACGTTGCGCGCAAGAATATTGGCTTTCGGATCTGATGTAGTGAACAAATAATTGACGGAGTTGAATAGTTACTTCACGGAGTTGGATAGTAGTTGACAGACTTGAGTTGAGTTGAGTAGTAACATGACAGAATTGAGTAGCACCCTAACGGAGTTGAGTAAAGAAAATAAAAAAAAAACAGAGTTAAATAGTAACCTATCGGAGGAAAAACGGAGTTGCGGGAAAAAATAAATTAAAAGAACAGAGTAAATAGTAACTTGACGGAGTTCAATAGTAACGTCGTTAAGCTAACGTACTTGAATAGTAGCCTAACGGAGTTGAGTAGTAACCTAATGGCGTTGAGTGAAGTTGAATACTAACTTGACGGCATTGAATAGTAAATTGACGGGGTTGGATAGTAGTTGACGGAGTCGAGTTGACTTGAGTTGTACCACGACGTAACTGAGTAAAGAAAATTAAAAAAATAACATAGCTAAATAGTAACTTAACAGAGAAAAAAACGAAGTTGCGGCAATTTTTTTTTAAAAAAACCAGAGTAAATAGTAACTTGACATAGTTAAATACATAACGCAGTTGAATAGTAACACCGTTAAGCTAACGGAGTTGAACAGTAGCCTAACGGAGTTGAGTAGTAACCTAACGGCGTTGTAAAGAAAATTAAAAAAAAACATAACTAAATAGTAACTTAACAGAGAAAAAAAACGAAGTTGCGGAATTTTTTTTTAAAAAAACCAGAGTAAATAGTAACTTGACAGAGTTAAATACTTAACGCAGTTGAATAGTAACACCGTTAAGCTAACGGAGTTGAACAGTAGCCTAACGGAGTTGAGTAATAACCTAACGTCGTTGTGTGGAGTTGAGTAGTAACTTGACAACCTTAAATAGTAACTTTACGGAGTTGGATAGTAGTTGACGGTTCGAGTTGAGCAGTAACATGACGGAATTGAGTAGTAGCTTAACAGAGTTGAGTAAAGAAAATTAAAAAAAATAGAGCTAAATAATAACTTAACGGAGAAAAAAACGGATTTAGGAAAAAAAAATAAAAAAGCAGAGTAAATAATAACTTGACAGAGTTAAATAGTAACTCCGTTAAGCTAAAGAGCAACTTAACTGAATTATAGTAACTTAACGGAGTTAAATAGTAACTCCGTTAGTACTATTCATGAAAGTTTCTAAACTAATATATATAAATGTTATGATGTACAATATGGATTTAAACAAATTACAATAGCTGATTTTCCTAGATACTCATGGTGATTATTTGGTAAATATCCAAAATATCTTTCGACAGAAAATTTTGTACATTAGGTCATGAAAAGATTTGTAAACTTTTATGAATGTTACTATTATATTTACAGATAGGTTTTACGTTTGTTGCCTATGTATAAAATTAAGCAATGATCATTTCTAGAATGAATAATATTCATATTCATAAACTAGTAGGAAACCCGCGCGATGCGGCGGGAGTGACACATTGCATTGCGGTACTCAAATCTTATTCTTGTAATATTTGTTGTAGCATCATTGTGGTGGATATACATAATAAGCATTACACATATCTAGTAACTAATATATTTAGCATTTAAATTATCAAGTAATTCAAAAAACCATTGATGCAGCAAAGTAAAATACGAATAAGCAAAAATAAGTCTTAAACACAAAAGATGAAAACTAAAAGCTCAAGTATGAACTACTTGAATCATGATGAGATCAATTTAGTTATATGCCTTCCAACCAATTAATAGACTGATTAATGAAATCGAATAAACGATGATTTCGGTTTCGGTTAAGGCTAATAACTGAAATAAACTAAACCATGCTTAACATGTTTGTGTTCTCGCCAAAACGCGCGGACACCATACTAATAAGAGTTTATACATAACAATATTTTGAATAACTTGCACCTAAAAAGGTGTAACTAACTTAGGATTTTTTATTATCTATAAAATTTTATACTTATAAAAATTGAACGAGTTAACCTCTTTAATACAGATATTGAAGGTTGAATTTGAATTTAAGAGGTATTTAATTAGCAGTTGATTTGTTTATTAACTGAGTATTTGATTTTTTTTTATAGGTTTGAACATGAACTAATTATAGTTAGAGTTTTAGGATGAATGTGATATAGTCTTGGTTTTGAAAATTGAGAAACTCACCTAGGTTGAGAGGTCTAAAATCGAGTACAAGCGAGGTGTGCTTTTCGTATGCAAGGCACAAAGCGTGATATAACTTTTTTTTTTGTATATTTCATAGGTTTTAGCGTAGTTTAATCAAAGTATAACCATAAATAAGCTATATATATACACGAGTTGTGTGCCTCATACCAATTTTTTGCCAAAAAAGGTTCGTCTCAACATGAAACGCAACCCATTACGTCTTAGGCGTGTTTTTTTTTTAAATCAAATATATAATGGTTGAATGTGGATGTGAAAGATAATATTTTGCTAGACACCGATTGATTTGTTGTTTCACCCTTATGTAATGATTTTTTTTGCTTCATTCATAACCCAGTGGTGGATGTCCAACTGTTGTAAAAGTAAATGCAACTTACTGCATTGGTTGAAATCCAAATAATTGTTCATGTATTTCTACGATTAACGTCTATGATTTTGGTATTTGAATTCCCACATATTATTATTTTATTATAATTTAATAACTAATGATATCTATATCTCAGTTATTTACCTTTCCAGCCCAGTCCATATACTTAATCAATAAGCCCAAATGCCAATAGTTTATTTTGAAATTTCATTATGTTTTCCTTTTTTCATTTGATGACCTGTCAAAAGATAAAAAACCACCACGCACATTCCATCCCCACTACTCTAAATATAACTGGTCATCTTGGTTGCAATTTTGTTTCCTCCGTTGCTAACCACCTAATTTGTAAGAATCCAATGCCAAAATTTATAAGTTAAAACAAAATATGGAACGCCGTATACTGTCGCAATAGAATCTTAGAAACGATTTTTTTTTCGAAGTTTATGATACTTAAAACTATGATAATCCGTATGATACCGCGTGATTTTTAGTGGAAAATATTTAATTTATATAAAATTACATAAATTTTATCCTTAAACCCATGTAATACACGAGTCTATAACCTAAATAATAATAATAGTAGTAGTAGTAGTAGTAGCAGCAGCAGCAGCAGCAGCAGCAGTAGCAGTAGCAGTAGCAGTAGTAGTAGGAGTAGTAGTAGTAGTAGTAGTAGTAGGAGGAGGAGGAGGAGGAGGAGGAGTAGGAGTAGCAGTAGCAGGAGCAGTAGCAGTAGGAGGAGTAGGAGTAGCAGTAGCAGGAGCAGTAGCAGTAGCAGTAGTAGGAGGAGTAGGAGTAGCAGTTAGTAGTAGTAGGAGTAGCAGTAGAGTAGCAGTAGCAGTAGAGTAGCAGTAGCAGTAGCAGTAGTAGTAGCAGTAGCAGTATAGTAGCAGTAGCAGTAGCAGTAGTAGCAGTAGCTACTGCTACTGCTACTGCTATAGTAGTAGTAGTAGTAGTAGTAGTAGTAGTAGTAGTAGTAGTAGTAGTAGTAGTAGTAGTAGTAGTAGTAGAATGAAAAAAGTTATTAGAATGAACAAAATAAAACTATGATAATCCGTATGAAATTTGTTTCATTTCTGAATTGACTCTCGAGGTATCTTAAATGGAGTTTTCAGCTTAGTGCTTGAATCTACAGTATCCTCAAAGACATCTTCTTTGTCATTGTTATCAGAATTGTCTAGATCAATAACTTGATTCCATTTTCATTCATAGAGCCTCTTGAATCTATTTCTTTGAGGTTCAAGCATCCGACCGTTAAAAAAAGTACAAAAGTTTAATACACGAGTTAAAAGAAGATTTAAATAAATATTATTATTAATATTACCGATAATCTAAATTCATGTTCAAGATTAGACTTGTAGGGACTAAATGTTGCACCATAATAAATAATCTCAATCCTATTATCGCCATTATCCTGCAATAAAACGCATACAATATATCACGTAACATAACAAACATGTTAATATAAAAGATACACAAAAAGGTCAAAAACATTAAAAAAATACGACCTTCGACATTTGTACGGCTATTGGTTTGTTCAAATCAGTATGTTCTTCATCGAAATGAATCTGAAAAAAAAAACATGTTAACACTTACATAGGAGTAAAATAAAATAATATGCATTGTAGTTGATAAAAACGTGTTAATATATTAGATTCATATATAATATCAACTAACCTTCGAAGCTTCAACTTTTGAAGTTAGATTGGATCCACACCTAAATTTTGTAGCAAATGAAATATGTGTGTATAGCTATGTATTTATAGAATAAATTGTAGTTGTGCACTTTGAGGTTTAAATTTTAAAAATTGTTTCCCACTTGATTAACTATAAGATTTTTTCTCCCTTGAATTTAGGAAGTTTTGTTGAGATATGATAAAGTGTAAAAATTGTTTAATCAATTACTTTCAAAATTTGACAGTAATTTATCTTTTATGTTGTTACACATGTTAAAAAGAACCCCAATAAATTAGGAGGTTTTGTTAATATTTACATATTCTAAGATATACGAATAAAATCTTACTGGTTAATAATGATTATCATGTTAATGTAAACGAAGACATCATAAAATAAATGTTTTGCTCTTATAATAGAAAATAACTACATACTCTTCTGTGTAACAAACTACGATTCATGGATATTATATATGACTATATGTATATATACATTTTAAAAACTATAAAATTAGAATTTTTTAAACTAAATTGAATTGCAAAATAATGGCTAAAAACAATTTAGCAAAATAAAACATAACCGTTTTTGGTTATTCGGTTTTGGTTATCATGTAACATATCATTTTTTAGTTAAACAAACTATAGAATACTACACTCAAATTAAAGGGAATATATGCTTGCTTTTATTGTGTAATTTTTTAAAAAAATATATATATCAACTTACGAAAAAGTTATGACAATTTATAAAACGTTAGGTCAGTTATTTTTTATAAGAGGGTAAAGTGTAACTAATAATTGAGTATCCATAATTTGTTTAAAGATGGAGGAATTAAAGTATAACTAAAATGATGTACTAAAGTGTAAAATGTTTGAATTACTATTTTACCTTCATTTTAGGGTTGTAAATTGTGCATTAATGAAAAAAAATTATTAACTTTTGGGTATCTTAAACTACCCCTCCTTCATCCATGTTATAATATAGTATAGATTTATAAAACAATGCAATGATCACTTGTACACAAGGCATTTATTTCTTGTACATTTTAACCACTTGTCGAAATTGAACAAGACAAACATCAAAACAACGACAAAAATGAGCAGGTCGTCACGCTATTTTCAAATGGTTTAAAACATATAATATTTTAAAATTTATGACAGAATAATAAAAAAATTATAATTTTGTAGGTGGGGGGAGAAAAATGTAACTACTAACTAAAAATTAGGTAATTAAAGTAACTAAAATGAGGTACTAAAATGTAAAAGTGTTTGAATAACTATTTTACCCTCATTTTAGGGTTGTTAATGAAAATAAAGTTCTTAACTTCTAGAAGCATGTTTATAGTTTAGGTTGTTTCACCCTAACTAAAAGACATATTTGCCCTTAAAAAATCTTTATTATGTGCATTTAGTGTTGTACCTTAAGCAATTATATTTGTATTGTTTAAAATTTAAGAAGTCCCTGCCTCATGCATTATAATATAGTATAGATGTGTACTTAATGCTTTACACCATCTCTCTCCCACTTTATTTTAGAAGACAATGTATAAATTATTTTGTGGTTTACAACATTTTTTGCTTAAAAATTGTGAGTAAAAATCGGACTCATCTGTGAAAATCTATGTAAGCAAATGTTGCATTCTAATTATAAAGGATAAAAAAGGCATAAAATATTAATCATTAAATTAGATGTTATGTATTTTAGACCAAATAGGAGCGAATTCTAGAGTGATCGACAAAATCCAATAATATATTTTTTTTCTTGTATAATTTGTATTATTCCAAGTAACTTGGTTATATGATTGTGCAGATCCAATCTAATAATTTTGTCAAACTTAATTATCATGTATGGGGTATTTAGGAATCATACACCCCTATTTAGGATTCATACATGTTGGTCTACATCACATACCAATAGGCACATACCCTAAAATGTGATGTCACGGATATTTAGGAATCATACACCCCCCTATTTAGAATTCATACACCTTAGCCTACGTCACATACCAATAGGAGACTGCCACATACCCCAAAAATGTGATGTCACACCCTAAGAATGTGATGTCATGGGGTGTATGAAACCCGAAACCCTATGTATAGTTTGCGGATTTATCAATTGTAAACTTATTTCCACAAGCCATAAATGTATTTATAAAAGTGATTTGATATCAAAGGACATTAATGGAATAATTAAGATATGCACAAACAATATTTTTCTTTCACGTCGTTTCATCATAAGACTATACATACTGAATTGATCAACCGTTTTACGGTTTTACCTCTCACAAAACTTTCTATCCGTTTTGAGCACTAGAAGAACGGAATAAGATGTTATGTCATTAAATTAAACCCGAAAGGTGGCAAAAAAGGCATGTTATGCCACTATGCCAGCAAACCCAACACGTTAACATGGACAAAGTTATAAGTAAACCGGCTTATTTACCTCTTACCATTGTCAGTTATTTAGCTGTTGCGATGCAAGCTTTTAATTGCAATATATTTTCTGCATTATTGACATCTATGCTCAGAAATTTCTGACCAAAAATTCATTTAAAGAAATAAAACAACTCCTGGTTGAGAGGATCCAAAGTTGATACAATTAACAATATAATATTATTTGATAGAAAGAGACACTTCGAAATGAAAAGGAAGCATCCATAGATTCCCATTCTGAGAAATAACCAAGTGGAAATGTGAATTTTTTGATGGGAAAATCACCAAAATAGCCCGTTTGTGACCGAGTGATTTGCATAAATAGCCCCCTCCCCTCTCTTTGGAGAGAGGGGTCACGGTTCCCAACACGTCTGAGGCGTCTCCCGAGAGGCTTCCCATTTCAGCCAACAGAGGACCGCCACGTGTCGTTGTTGATCCCGAGACTGACCTGAGACGTGAGACAGACCTGAGACATCTCAGAGACGCCTCCGGTGACGTCTCAGAGACGCCTCCGGTGACGTCTCCGAAGACGTCTCCGGTGAAGACGAAGAACAAGAAAAAAAAACAGAGGATAATGAAACTTTGTCGGAGAAGACGAAGAACTCACCGGAGAAGACGACCGGAGAAGACGAAGAACTCACCGGTGCTTCACCACCACCACCACCAACGCCAGCTGCTGCTAATTATATTCAAGTGAATAGCTTAAACAACTTTGATCCAGTACCAAGCATGGCTTTTTTGTGTATGAATTGTTTATTATTCTCCAACCTTCTTGTTCTTCTGCATTCATCACAACAATGGTTGTTCAGCTTCTTCTTCTGCTCATTTTCTCCATGGTTTGCTCACTCCAGTAAGCTTTTCTTTATTTCTTTTCCCTTTTCCTCCATCATATTATACTAATAACAATAATAATATTAGCAAACAACATGTCTTGATCTGTATAGTATATGAAATTCGGGACAACATGGGTTTGTCTAGAGAGAGATAGAAAAGAGGGGTGAGAGAGATAGAAAAGAGGGGTGAGAGAGTGTCAAACACAAAGAAGACGGTTCAGAGAGTGAAAGGGAGAGAGAGAGTGAGGAGAGAGAGAGTGATGAGGTGTCAGCTTTGTATTGGTTCATATGGGAAGCCTCTCGGGAGACGCCTCAGACGTGTTGGGAACCGTGTGACCCCTCTCTCCAAAGAGAGGGGATGGGGCTATTTATGCAAATCACTCGGTCAACGGGCCATTTTGGTCATTTTCCCTTTTTTGATTGTCCCTTGACTATGGGGAAGGGTGCTCCTAGCAAATATTTTTCACTTTATTAGAACACTTTTTAGATGCACCAATTTACTAATTCACTTCACTGAAATATTTATTTTTTTATTTTCTTTTTTATTTTTAAGAAATATTAATTAAACATGTTATTAAACTAATAAAATAAACTTACAATATTAAAAGTGATAAAACAAAGAAATGCAAAACACACATAATTAAAAGGTACAATTTCATATATGCCATTGTAAACTTGTAAAATATCATATATATACCCAAAGTACAAGTTTTTCATACATATTGTACAATGCTCCTAAAGCATGTTTTGGATATATATGAAATTTTGATGTTTTGCAGGGGTATATATGAAATTGCCCTAATTAAAAAATAAACTAAAAAAAAACTATTCGACTTCCACTTCGAGGTACGGTGGATCAAGTGCGGCTAGATGTTCTACGAGATCATTTCGACGTCGAAAATGCATATCGGAGTCTGTCAACTCCGCAAGGGCATCGTCGTCAAACACCGGTTGAATTAGGGGATCGCGTATGTGGACGGTGATATCACACGCTCCTCGTCTTTAATGATCATGTTGTGCAATATCATGCACGTATAGACGATGACGCTAGACTCATCAACGGTCGTCGAACTCAAGGGTTCGATTGGTAATTCCCCATTTCCCCTTTAATGCTCTGAACGCTCGCTCAACATCCTTCCTTGCAGCCTGTTGCGCCCTAACGAATTTCTTTTCCTTCGGATCAGTCGGATATCAAAACGCTTTCACAAACGTTTGACCAGGTTGGGTAGATGCCATCGGTAAGATAATATCCACGTTTACATAAGTGGCCATTTAAAGTAAATGGACACTGCGTCGCCGTTCCATTTCATTAGCTAAGAA
>JAUTDX010005270.1:0-32775 GCA_030844895.1 Ambrosia x helenae | reverse complement strand
GCTTAGTTTTAAAATGCGTGCATCACATGATGGGGTGGTGAGATCGCATCATATGATGCAACTATATGATGCGCGCGTCACATGATGTGGTTTAAACATCTGACCATCGATTGAGCAATGAGTTTGAGGATTTAATAGAAATCAGGACCGTCTATTCAAAAAATCTGACTTGAGATGATGAGGATATCTTATATTATAGTTTTTTAAAGTTAGCAAGTTAAGAACATTATCTATAAATAATTTTTTAGTATTTATTAATAACGAACATCTCGACAGTGATGCGCACGCTTCCCGCATCAAGCATCAGTCTTTGGGATCAATCGCGTCGGATTGCAACACGCTTTCTAAAAACAAGGCAACCGATACGGTATCAGTACCGGTAACGGTATTCGTTACACAATGTTCTTTAAATATGGTCTTGGTACGAACCAGGTACCGATGCCGATACCGAATTTTCAGAAAAGTAGGCGATATTCGGTACAAGACGCTCACCCTAGTGACCATGTGATTGTTAGGGAACACATACAGTGGTAATTATGTAACATGTTAATTTTTTTAAATTAAAAAATAAAAAAACTAATAGCAATCCATACTCAATTAAAGAGAATAAAATACTTGTTTTATGATGTATATTATTTTAAATGTATTAACGTATGCAAAAGTTATGACCATTAAAAATGTGGGGTTAGTATGTTCTAAAAGTTAACAATATGTTTTAAAAGTTGTAATTACTTGAACTTTTAAAATTAAGTAAAATACTTTCTGTCCTACTTTTATATTATAATACATATAACAATGTCCTTTTTTGTTAGTTTTATCTATTAATTTGATCGAATAATAAGGATTTCCTGCACAATATTTTATTACACAGTTCGGATTTGTCATTTCAATAAATTGTTTGATAGAAGTAGTTGAGTAATCTGTATCTCAATATCTTGATTTCTTTATATTACCAATATTTTGCTGTTACCGTTGCAGTTACTTTTACAATTGTTATTTTCCGTTGGGAGGCGGAGCTCGACGATTATCTAAGAAGACCACATTATGGCCAAAGAGTGGACTTGGACAAGGTACGTTACCCATGTAAATTGTAAACTTTTACCTTCCTGGCAACCTGTTGCACCTTTGTTGCACATTTATCTATTACCCCATGTTTGTTTAATAAGCATTTGGGTCCTGTCGATTCGTGGTTGATAGTGAGGTGCCAGAGGTGAAGAACGGGTAGGTGTATGGTTGGTTAAGATGAATTTTATAATAATAAATCTGGTTTTTTGAATGTAATGATGTAATGACGCCCCACTTATGGTGTGCGCATATAATGTATATATGTGTGGCCCTCGGGGGGCAAAAGTAAAGTTGCACTAGTTTTAACGTTATTTTACTAATTTCATGACAATAACGTTAAAAACGACGGACGGTTAATCATGCATCATGTGGTGGTGTTGATAGCCAAAAGACAAAGGGGTACATGCACAGTTCGGGTTTGTCCCGATTGCTAAGTGTTCTGTGCCTTATGTCCAAGGCTTGATACCAAACCACATTGAGCGGGGGTCTCACTGGAAGCAGCCTCTCTATTCTTAGGGGTAGAGGTAAGGCTGTCTACATCTTACCCTCCTCAGACCTTACCTTAGCTTTGCTATAGGTGGGATTAACTGAGTATGATGATGATGATGATGATGATGAAAGTACATAGGTTGACTTATTAGTTATTTTAAATTTTGACATGTTCGTTACAAAACATACCCAAATTGAAAATTCTAGGCATAAAATTATGTGTTTTCCATTGTGATCATTTCAAAGAATTTGCGAGACGCAACACTATACTTGGTCCCAAGAAAGTTTTCGTTGGCAACAATATGGAAAATAATTTATCAATTTGGGTAAGTCATCAATCTTAGCGATAGACATTATATTATTAGAGATAGATATTGTTTGTTAGTCATGTATATCTTTTCCTAATTTATCTCTAGGGTTTATGATCCCTCACTTATCTATATAAAGGGACATAACCTAATGTATTCATTCATTCACAATAATCAATACAATCAATACTTTTATGGTATCAGAGCCTTGGCTCTTGATTCCTTCTTTTTTTTTTTTCGCTGTTCTTTTCTTTTCGCTGCACAGTAGCTTCGGCTACCAGACCCGGCTTCGGCCATGACTTCCGGTAAAACAGAAACCTCCGATCCAGCCAACACCACTCCTCGTCAGTCCCTTCACCCAGCCTACTCAGTCACAAACATCAATTCAAAAATTCGTACCCTCGATGGAAAGAAAGTCACGTATACTTCCTGGACCAAGCTGTTTCGTTTACACGTCACCGCTTACCAGGTTCTTTCTCACATCGATGGCACCCCTACCCCACCTGAGACTGACCCGACTTACCCCGGTTGGAAGGAGATTGATGCCCTGGTGTTACAATGGATTTTTAGCACTGTGTCCGATGATCTATTGCCGCGCGTCCAAGACATTGGACCTGACCGACTGCTCGTCTAGCATGGCTGAAGTTGGAGAAAATTTATCTCAGCAATAAAAAGGCTCGTGCGGGAGCCCTAGAGACTCAGTTTTGCAACATGACCTTATCGGCATGTTCATCTTTGGACGACTATTGCCAACGGTTAAAGGAATTAGCAAACCAATTGGAAGACGTTGATCACCCAGTAACCGAGGACCGCCTCGTCCTCCAACTCGTGCGAGGCCTTCCTGCCGAGTATGACACAACAGCGGCCTTGATCAATGCAAACAATGCGGATTGGGATGAAGCACGTAGCATGTTACAGGATGAAGTTATTCGCTTAGATGCGCGAAAGAAGACAAACGCTTCGGTGTTAATGGCTCAAACAAATACCCACCCGAATCATCACCCGGCTGCCCAACATACCACCGCCACTGCCTATTCAAATCAGCCCCCACCAAACCAATTTTACACCCGAAACCGTGGCCGAGGACGTGGCCGTGGTCGTGGTTACCGCGGTCGCGGAAACGGTCGCACACAAACTTACTACCCCAACCAGTACCCTCCATCAAACTTACCATCCTACCCACAATGGGCATGGTGGAATACTCCCCCATGCCCATACCCGACCCAACCGGCTTTCAAACCACCTTCTGCCCACACCCAACACCCCTCGGCCCATTACTCCTACTCACCACATCCGGCCCAACACACTTCCAACCAGCAGCCCAATTGCCCACCTGTTTACCCATCCGCACCATACCCACCAGCCGCATATAGTCCACAGCAGGCCCACTACAGCGGCCCGCCACCACAGCCCACTGGTTATGACGCGTTGAGCCCGTCTGACCTTAGTGCAGCCATGGCCAGCTTCAACATTAATCAGCCTGATCCCAACACTATCATGGACACCGGTGCTTCCTCACACTCATCCGATGAGCAAGGTATGATTCAAATCCCTGATTCTTTTCCTGTAACAAGTAAAATTTTAGTCGGTAATGGCGCGACCTTACCAATTCATGGGTCTGGAACAGGCTACCTCCACTTACCCAACCGTACCTATGTCCTGTCCAATATACTTTATTGTCCACAAATAATTAAAAAGTTACTTTCTGTTCGTCGTTTTACCCGAGATAACCTTGTTTCTGTAGAATTTGACCCTTTTGGTTTTTCTTTGAAGGACCTCCTAACTGGGCAACTTCTCTCCCGCCACAATAGCACCGGGGATCTTTATCCGCTCACTCCAGCTGAGCTTCCACCTCACGCAAGCTTTATTACCACCACTTATCTTCCTTGGCATGAACGTTTTGGCCACCCCGGCGCTCAAGTTCTAAATGTTCTTAGTCGTACTTTTAATTTTCATTGTAATAAAAACAAAGCTTCTAGTCTTTGTCATTCTTGTCAATTATCAAATAGTAAAAGACAACCGTTTTATGATTCTAATTCATTTACTTTTGCCCCGTTTGACATAATTCATTGTGACTTGTGGACGTCACCCGTACCTAGCAAGTCCGGGTACAAATATTATATGGTGCTCATTGATAATTTCTCACATTTTATTTGGGTCTACCCTTTGAAATTTAAATCTGAAACATTCCCTACATTTGTTAAATTTCACAAACTCATACACACCCAATTTAACAGAAACATTAAAACCTTCCAATGTGACTTGGGTGGCGAATTCGACAATAATGCATTTAAACAATTCGCCACACAGCACGGTCTTCTATTTCGCTTTGCTTGTCCCCAATCATCCTCGCAGAATGGCCGTGCCGAGCGAATGATTCGGCGTCTCAACGATATTATTCGCTCGCTCCTTATCCATGCTCACCTACCCCCACCCTTTTGGGTCGAGGCCCTCCACACCGCCGCCTACCTTCACAACATCTTACCTACCAAACGCCTTAACTTTTTCACCCCCACCTTTGCCCTTTACCTAAGACACCCTACGTACGACCACCTTCGGGTGTTCGGTTGTGCGTGTTACCCAAACACTTCCGCTACCCAACCCCATAAGTTGCACCCTCGCTCCGTCAGGTGTATCTTCTTGGGATATCCGCCCGATTTTCGCGGATACCGGTGCCTCGACCCTACCACCGGCAAGGTCTCTATATCCCGACATGTGACCTTTGACGAACACTCCTTCCCATATGCCGCCCCTACCCATCCTACCACTTACCACTTCCTGGACGAACCACCACCACCTGGTTTTTCGTTCCAGCGACCGGTCCCACCATCTCCATCTCCCGTCACACCACCACCCAATACCACCCTTCAACATCCTACACCTCCTGTCCAATTTACCTATAGCCGCCGACCTAAGCCCACCCAAACGCCTTCGGCGCCTCCTGTCCCACCTGGATTCTTTCCCGGCCCGTACCCCAACCCTCAACCAGCCCAACCTGCCACTTCCCGAGGCCCAACCAACTCGGCCCCTACACACGGCCCAACCCCAGCCCGTAACCCGGCCCGTCCTCCAGCCCCTACACCACCTCAGCCAACTCACCCAATGTCTACTCGTTCTAAAACAGGCCGCCTAAAACCACCACACCAATCATTCCATACCTCCACCATCTCACCAGTTCCACTATCCTATAACCAAGCCTTAACCGACTCGAATTGGTCGCACGCTATGCAGGCTGAGTTTACGGCCTTACAGGAAAATGAAACATGGGAGTTGGTCCCCCGACCGGTTGATAGACCGGTAATTCGATGTATGTGGTTATTCCGTCATAAATTTAAGGCGGATGGGTCGTTGGAACGTTATAAGGCGCGTTTGGTTGTTAATGGGAAATCCCAAACTGTTGGTATTGATTGTGAGGAGACCTTTAGTCCGGTCGTTAAACCGGCCACTATTCGCACCGTTCTTTCTCTTGCTGTGTCTCGGGCTTGGCCGATACATCAGTTGGATGTAAAGAACGCATTTTTACATGGGCATTTGAATGAGACTGTGTTTATGCATCAACCCCCGGGGTTTGTTGACAGGCGTTTTCCAGGTCATGTGTGCAGGTTAAAGAAGTCGCTTTATGGGCTCAAGCAGGCCCCTCGGGCATGGTATACTCGCTTTGCCACTTACATACTCTCACACGGATTTCGCAGCAGTGCTTGCGATAATTCTCTTTTTATTTACTCGAGTGGTGGTGATAGTGCATATTTATTATTATACGTGGATGATATTATTCTTACTGCATCCTCCACTGTTTTGCTTGAAAATATTATCCGTCAACTCTCACGAGAGTTTGCTATGACGGATCTTGGTCCTTTGCATCATTTTCTGGGTATAAAGGTGACACAAAAGCAGACTGGCCTGTTCTTGGATCAGGCTCAGTATGCTAAAGAGATTTTGGCCCGCGCTTCGATGTCTGCTTGTAAACCATGTGCGACACCAGTAGACTTATCTTCTAAACTTAGTGCCACAGATGGGTCTTTATTTCATGACCCCACCTTGTATCGCAGTATTGCTGGCGCCCTTCAGTATCTGACGTTTACTCGCCCAGATATATCTTATGCTGTTCAACAGGTTTGCCTTTTTATGCATGAACCCCGTGATCCACATTTTGCTTTTATGAAGCGCATACTTCGGTATATACAGGGGACACTGGATTATGGTATTCGTATCGTCAGGTCCAATACGCAATCATTAACTGCGTATTCGGATGCTGATTGGGGTGGTTGTCCGGATTCACGGCGTTCTACTAGTGGCTATTGTGTGTTTCTTGGGGATAATCTAATCTCATGGTCGTCTAAACGTCAGCCAACTGTGTCTCGCTCGAGTGCGGAAGCCGAATACCGGGGAGTCGCTAATGCGGTGGCAGAGGCGACTTGGCTTCGCAATCTTCTTTTAGAGCTTCGGGTTCCTTTACAGCGGGCAACAGTTGTTTACTGTGACAACGTTTCAGCGGTTTATTTGTCAGACAACCCAGTCCAGCATCAGCGCACTAAGCATATCGAGATCGACATACACTTTGTTCGGGAGAAAGTTCGTGTTGGTGACATTCGTGTTTTGCATGTTCCCTCCGCCTTCCAGTATGCTGACATCTTTACCAAAGGCTTGTCTCGTCAACTGTTTCAGTCTTTCAGGTCCAGTTTGACCGTCTGTCCTACGACCGATCAAACTGCGGGGGGATCTTAGCGATAGACATTATATTATTAGAGATAGATATTGTTTGTTAGTCATGTATATCTTTTCCTAATTTATCTCTAGGGTTTATGATCCCTCACTTATCTATATAAAGGGACATAACCTAATGTATTCATTCATTCACAATAATCAATACAATCAATACTTTTAATCAATACATTGCTCAGTGGATTTTATATCTGGTTTGATTGATGAAGGAATGGCGCACACGCTTGGAGATGAAGGATACTACTCAACTTTTCACAAAATACGAAATAGAAAGAAGTTCTCAAAGAAAGAATGCGAGGAATTGACCAGACGATCAGTTAGCGAGTTGATGGCTTCCCCCGAATTTGAGGACTGGGTGAACAAGAATGTTCATAGAATCAAATTTCATGTTAATAATAATAATAATAATGGATTAGATGGTTAGAAACTTTTTATGCTGTAATTGTTAGTTGATACTTTTTCCTTTTGGGGTTTAGGGTCAAATTCACCCACACCCCATGATTTTTTTTGAAGTATATATTTGATTTAGTTTCAGGTCACCTCCAATTAATTTTTAGACACCTGATAAAATTATTTACGCAACAACACTAACCCATTAATTTTTTTTTAAAAAGCGTGAAACCTGCAAAAGCGATAAGGTCTAAAATTAAAGCGTGAAGTGCAAAGCGCAATGTGCTTATATAATTTTTTATATATCCTATAAGATTATAGCATCTCTTATCCAAGATTTAGGTATAAATAAGGTTTATATAAGATTTAATAGGCTAATGGCATCTCTTATCCAAGATGTAGGTATAAATAAGGTTTATATATGATTTAATGTATTAATTACTTAAATGTGTAACTTTTTTAACTACATTTATAACACTTATCAGTGAGATTTTTTTTAGAAGAAGCTCGTTTTTTAAAACCGAGATTTTTTTTAAAAGAAGCCCGTTTTTTTTAAAACCAACAAACGGTCTTGAGTGCTACCACTTAACGTTTGTCTACAATCACATCGTCACGGGTCAGATTTTAAATCTTGAAGGGTCGAATATAAGATCTAGCACACTCAAAACTTAGCTTGAAAGTTGATGTTATTCGTTTTTTTTCTTTTTATCAAGTCACCCAATCCGAAATGGACCGGAAGAATTCATTATTTAGTTAGAGAACCAAGCCTTAATTTTTTTTTACCTCTTTAAAAAACTTTCTAGATCCGCCAGTACATCCATATATTGCAGTAAATCGATCATATATCGATCATATATTATTATTTTTGTAAATACATGAATCGCTTACAAAATTCAGAAAGAAGTGACTGTTTATTTAACGAGTTATAATCAATCATAATAAAAAAAAATGACATATATCTCTACGGGTTTGTGTTTTGTAGTTAGTTTTTTAAGAAATAAGTTTTCAAAAATAAAAACAAACTTTTTTTTCATACTAAAATTATATTTATATGCATCCTAACTACTTTGTAACCAGAGAGCAGAGAATTAAATAAAGCAAAATCTCCAATACAGCAAAAAGTACCGAGTCTACTAGAGTGTTTAGCCCATCTTAAGCTTGATACCAAAAGCTTACAACTACCGAGTCAGCTCACAACGACGTTAAGTACGTGTTAGTCCCATGTTAAGTACGAGTCTCATGCCCATCCGGTGGAATGTATCGCACATTATTATCCATGCAAATAGACTGTAAAAAAAAGTATATAACATGGGTTAACTTGGGTAAACTAAAAAAAAAAACTTAATAAGTCAAATGGGTGTAACTAAAAAATATGACCATAATGGAAACGGGTCAAATGGGTTCAATAGACTGACATGTTGAAAATCATCCTAAATGTATTCTCAAAAAGTAGATAAGTTATTGTGATAATGGAGCAATGTAATCAGGAATAACAGCTTAATTATTTTTTATTAGCATTAAACTAAAAATATGTTTGTTAGTTGGTCTGATAGGACCCGGCCATTTTGCAACCGTAAAGTGTTCATCATACAAAAAGGAATTTCTCAACTTCTTAATCTGTCGTAAAGGCAAAAACAGAGTTTTCACAAACCTGCATTTCATACGATAGTGCTTCTGAGACGTTGAGTGTGTAGCAACCTGGAACAAATTTGCCTGCAAAAAGTTCACAATTTTAAAGTTGAAAACTGTTAGCTCCAAAACATTTTCAGTTGAATGACCATGTGCGCGATATTAGATTCAGCTACATGAAGAGCAGGTTATCTGATATAAATAACTAGCAAAGTAGCAATTGTTATAACTTGGTCCAGGAATTAATATATTTCATGAGTAACCAAATGTCTGGTATACGGTTGCATCAACAGTGAAGTAACCAGTCGCAATATCAATTGATCCACGATACAGTTACAGTCATAATTTATGCAAATATAATCCAGGATGAACTCGATCAGCACAAAAGGAGTCAAACCATGAACACATGAATATATTCAACACGTCAAATGTTGTTGCCTAGATACACTTTTAGGTCATTCTTCAATGGTTGTCAAAAAACAGAATTACAGAAGATTCAACTTACTAATCAAGTGGAAAATGCAAAAGTTGTATAACTGATCAAAACAACAAATAAGACAAGACTCGTTAACGCTTAGTATACGACACAAGCATGAATAACAACAGAAAATAGTCTGATGATGTCTGTGCTCATATTTGCAATGAGGTAATCATCTTTATTCATTCGATTTTTTTCTAGATTTAATGTTATTCGATGATTATCATTCACAAGGAAGATCAAATTATCATTCACATTCACATTCACAAGAAGCCTAATTTTTTTATATATATATTAACAATGCTGGATACAAACATCTATGAATTAATCTCAATACTGTAAAATCATCTTCTATGGATATTAAAACACGAAATGGAGTCTATAAAACAGGATTCACCCCATGTGTAAGGTTAGATAGCATTTAGGTGTAAAAAATTAAGAAACTAAATAAGTAAATTTTTACTAAAAAAAAAGTTAGGAAAAACTAAAAACAAAATAAAAAAATATATACCAATTCGAAGCCACCTAGCAGCCCAACTCCGGGCAGGATCCATAACTGTGATGATCCTACAGTAAAATCAAACATTTAGTAACATTCAAACAACGAATGCTCGGGATAATGGCACACCCAATACGAATCTTTTCGACAAAGGTGGCTCAACCTTTGTGGGGACCTAAAGCGAATACTAAAATAGGGGTCCCTTTTGCACAGCACAACTACTTAAAAAAACATCATAAAACCTTCAAGATATATCAAGCATTGACCACAAATTGTAAGAATCAAAATCTAAATCCTCGAAACAAGATTTCGGATGTAAATTAGAAATTGCATCAATAGACCTTTGATTACAAGATATACCACATACATGAAAAAAAAGAAGTTTCTTTTAAAAGGGTGCTTAAAGGCGTAGCTTCAAAATACTCCCCTTGAGCCAGCCTGTCTGTCTGTGGGTAGGCGAGTCGTATAAGTATATACAACTTCTTTTTTCACATGAACTATACAACCACGTTAGATAGAAGAGGCCAAGGGGTACCCGAAAATTTAACCACCTCAAAATTTTTTGTTCAAGCTTAGCCAGTGGACCCCGTGTCGTATGTAGACACCTTAGACAACAAAGCATATACGACTGGCCAATGAGGTAATGGTGGAGTGGTTGGTGAAAGACTTGATGTTTCTTGTGAGATTCCCACTCTCCCCATTTTGAGCGAATACGGCTAGGTTTTACCGATTATTCCACCGTCGTGCCTTCGGGTGGGTGGGGATCGGGTTTCCACGCATCGGGAGAGCCAACGGGCTGGCGGCGGTCGAGTAGTCGACCTTGGCCAGATCGCCCGGCGTCACAGTGGTTGGCACGTCGTTTCTTTCCGTAAAATAAAAAAGTATATCCCATAATCCCATATGTAAAAAGATCCAATTGGGTGTGCGTGTAGAGTTTAAAACGATAATATTAATCAAGACAAAAAGCATTAATAAATATTAATAGCTGTAATTACGTACCCGTTGAAAGTAGGAGTGGTGCACTCAACAACAAGGTCAGTATCTTCATGCATCTTAAAAAAAGGACAGTTCTCACATCCTGTATCACGAAACTGCATCCAAAACCCTAGTTAGAACGTCCTTTAGGTGTCTAGTATGTAGATTAACGAGGATATTATTATTATTATTATTATTATTATTATTATTATTATTATTATTATTATTATTATTAGGGGGGAGAGAATGTTGGGAACCTGATCGTAGGTTTTGACGAGGCGGCAACGAAGACATGCTCGGAGCTCACGACCGAAACTCGTCGGTATTTGGGCGGCGGTCGTCGTCATCGGTAATCTCTCTTTGCACTGATGATGTTTCAGGAAACTTCTAAATGATCAGAAGCAACCTTTGGGTCTTTTTATATTATTTTACGTTTTGTGTAATGTGGTCCTGATAGTATGGGTTAATTGCTGGAACATGGCCCTCCATGTTATTATATATTGCAAACTAGGACTTAATGAGTTTGGAGGGTTTTTTACTTTTACTTTTTTTATTCGGGTCCACAATACAATTAGAACACAGGTCTTCAATATATGTATTGTAACCGTGCGTTATGCTGGGATCACTAAACCGAACAAAAAGTAGACTGATGCATGCCCGTTGCAACGTGTTAAACGCGGAAATATTAAACCAATATTTAAAACATAGAAAAATTGCCAAGTCGAGCTATGATCCCCGCGTTACGAAAGGATTGTTACCTGAAAAAGAGACGTAAAAAAGTTAAACCATAGACGCACGATACAAGGTGTTAACACACATAATTTATACCAAAACATAAAACGAAAAGTTGTAAAAGATGAAAAGTATAGAGAATCAAAGTTTAAAGTGAAAATTTGTTGTTAAAAAAAAAAATACTTGATGGTTCACTACTACTAACATGGTTTAGTAGCATTGATGATTGAACTATGAATCTAGCCCGGCTTGTGGTGGGTGCATATAATGTATATATATGCAGGCCCTTAGGGGACAAAAGTAAAATTGCATTCACTTTAACGTTATTTTACTAATTTCGTAAAAATAACGTCAAAAATGATGGATTGTTAATAATGCATCATGTGGTGGCATTGATAGCCAAAAGACAAGGGGTATATGCACTAATCGGTACAAGCCAAGTGTTATGTGCCTTATGTCCAAGGCTTGATGGAAAACCACTATCGAGCCGGGGATCTCACCGGAAGCAATCTCTCTATTTCCACAGGGTAGAGGTAAGGTTGTTACATCATACTCTCTTCAGACCCTACCTTAACTTTGCTATTGGTGGGATTAACTGAGTATGATGATGATGATGATGAAGAACTATGAATCTAGCACGGTATATCACCACTACGAAAAAAGATGATCAGCTTCTTTCGGGTATTCTTATGTTCCGAAACATGTTATATTTGTCGGATGACTTGGAATTTTGAGCGAGTTTTACATACTAGACGTTGCTTACGAACGACAACGTCCCTGTATTATATTTACCGATAATTATTAAATCACAATCAACTATTACATGTCTTACACATATCAAACTTCATCACTAGACACTTATATTTACCAGATCTCAATAGATTTGTCTGGAATACCGGGTCTCATCACACCAACACCACATTCATTATGTCTTGTTACTTGTCATTCATACTTACTACTATGTTGAGAAAGCCATTATAAATGTCGACCGTTTTCAAGTGGTAGCAATTGATTAGATTTGCATACTGCTATCTCATTACGAGCCCCATTAGCATGAAACGAAGGGCAAAATGGTGCAACACCCAATTTAATTGTTAGACGATTTATTCCATAAGTTCAGTGCTACAAATTTGGTTTAGCAACACTGTACCGAAAGGCAAACGTTATCATATATGTGTCCTCATACAACTAATAGGAATAGTTTGTCTGTTATACCTGAGACGACTCTATGATCATTTTTGCGTACCATATGAACCGTGTGACACGTCAGTGATGTTTGAATAGTGTGTCACTGTTGTACGATTGAACTTTCAATGAGCATGTTGTTTATGTGAATAACGAAATATATAATCCAAGATACAAGTAAAACTACCTACTTAGTTAATTGCATCATAATTAAAGATAAGATATAAGAATATAACTAATCACATGTAGACTAAGTGACTAACTTAGCTTGTTCTCTGCGTGTCGCAACTCGAATGCTAATTTAAAAAACGCTAAAGCATGAAACATATGAGACGAGTGTTCAGGTATGATGAATAGTTTCAATAAGTTGATCAACCCTGTTTATCCGCATCGAAACTCAATCATCAATATGTTATACATAGTGGCGAAGCTTGGAGATTGACTCGGCGTGGGCCAGGCTCATTTTTTTCCGATCGGTAGGGGCTGGAAGATCAAATCGGTGGGGGCCGGACTCAATTCATATAAAAATTTTCTACGAAAATCGCAAAATTCCACCACTGTGCCAAAAAAACGACGGGGGCATGGGCACCCCCGAGCTTACACTATGCTTCGCCCTTGATTATACAAAATTGTTAAAAGTGCAACTGAATATTTTATATTATAAGTCGAGTTTTTAGGTGAGTTTAAGATCCGGTTTGAGTAATGGGCATCCCAACGGGTAACTTTTAACCACCACACAAAAACATAACTGATATCAAATGCGGCGAGTATTGAATAGCAGGCACCCGACGGTGGTGCCATATGAGACAGAGTATGGGACTTTGATTACCAAAACTCGACCCACACCGGACGTGGTTCTTAGGAACTATATGCCAACTTAAGGCATTATATAAAGAATCAATAACAAAGTATTGCTAGAGTACAAGGAATATAACAACACATAATCTTCCAACTGTAGAAACATAAAACACTAGCAATTTAACACTACACGGTACAAAAATATAGTAAAAACTTACCACATTAACTCATTTTTCAGCATAATCAGCTCACCAGTAACCTCTCTTCGGCTTCCGAATACTAAGAAAACGATCCAACGTCACCAACGCATCTTCAAATTTGCGAATTCTAAGGAAACCCGTTATCATTTTCACTTCATTCTCTGGAAACTTTGCAGTTTTCATGATCTGATCAATTATCTTAACCAAAGTATCATCCATTTTCAAGGCACAAAGCCCTTCAGCCAGCATATAAATAGCAGAAAACTCAGGTATAAAACCTTTTGAAGTCATCTCATATATAAAGTCAACTGCTTGACCAATTTGCCCTCCACCAGAACACAACCCTTTTGAAACAATCCTATATGACACCTCATCAGGAGGACAACCCTTTTGCTCCATTTCTCTAAAGAACTCCATTGCAGCATCTGCACCGCGCTTTTTAAACAAAGTTTGAATAACGGGATTATACGCGTATGGTGTCACTTCCATGTTTTTTAACTGAATGCTTCTAAGTAACCTGCAAGCAACTTCAATCCTTCCTGCTTTACATAACCCTTGAATCAAAGTTCCGTAAGTTACTATATCGGGTTCGCATTCATTTGTAACCATAACTTGAACAATATCCGTTGCTTTTTTAATATCGCCCGTTTTGCAAAAGTGGGAAAGAATGGAATTATATGTGAACTTATCGGGCTTTAACCCTTCGGTTATCATCTGGTCCATAAGCAAAGCAGCTTCCTCAGACCGCCTGTTCTTGCAAAGACCGTCTATAAGTGTGTTATATGTCGTCATATTTCGTGGAACCCCTTGAAGCTCCATTCGATCAAAAATTTCACCCGCTTCTTCGATTTTCTTGTTTTTAGAAAAACCGTCAATAAGAGTATTGTAAGTTATCGCGCTTCGTGGGCAGTTACTTGATTCCATATCTTTCAAGATTTTCAAAGCTGCATCAAGTTTACCTTTTGAGCAATACCAATCTATTAGCATGTTGTAAGTAAACTCATCAGGTTGACACCCTTTGTTCTTCATGTCATTCAACATTTGGAGTGCTCTTTCGAATTTTCCGGATAAGCAAAGACCTTGAATTAGAGAATTGAAAGTAGAAACATCGGGAGTAATTCCTTTGCTTGTTAAGTTAAGAGCAAGTTCAGAGGCTGCTTCAACTTGGTTTTCGCTACACAAACCGCTGATAATTGTGTTGTATGTGACTGTGTCGGGAGAAACGTCTCGTTCAATCATTAGATTAAGAATTTCATTTGCCGCTTCAACTTTACCCATTTTGCACAACCCTGATATCACCGTGTTGTATGTGTGTACAAAAGGATCATGACCCTCTTGATACATTACATCCATAATCTCCAAAGCCTGATTTACATGGCCCGCTTTGCATAAACCGTTAACCAACGTGTCGAATGTAACCCGATCAGGAAAAAACCCCTCATTTGACATTTCTTGAACAAAACTCAAAGCTTCTGAAACTTGACCCAACTTGCAAAAACCATAAATCAAAGTATTAACGGTTAAATTGGTTGATTGACATTGAGCCGATACCATTTGTTCTCTCATTCTTAACGCACCATCTACATTCCCTTCATCAATAAATCCATGCATCAGGGTCGTGTACGTCTTTTCATCGGGCATCAATCCATGAGCAGGCATCTCTTCCATCATCAAAATTGCAAGCCTCATTTGATGGACTTTACAAAGAGCTTTTATCAAGATATTAAAAGTTGCAACGTCTCGCTTAATTCTTTTACTACACATCAACGAGTGAACATCGTCAACTAATTTCAACTTGTTCGCATCAACAAGAATGTTCAACAAGAAATTATAACTGTCCGTCCTTGGTTTCACTCGAAACTCTTCTTCCATAATAAACAAAACACAAATAGCCTCATCATATAACCCAAACTTAGCAAAACTTTCCATCAAAATAAAGAAAGTATCTTCCTTAACCTTGCACGAAGACCGTTTCATTTCATCCAACACGCCCCTAATCGAATCAACTGAACCTACTTGACCAAGCTTCCTAAGCATTTCCTCATAAATTCCCAAAGAGGGAACGAAACTCGGTTGCTCTAACGCCCATTTAAACACATCAATCACTGCGTGTTCATCGTTCTCACCACGCAGCATATCAACAACCTCTTTTTCGGAAGGCAAAGTGGTGAGTTGCTCATAGTGTTTAGTGGATGCAAAGGAAACAAAAATTTGGAGCTTTGTGGGAGTTGAAAACAAAGATGGATGCTTTATAATTCGAGGTAGAGTCCATGGGTCACAAGTTAAACAAGAGGAGAAACTAAAAGCCATTTCAACAAATTACTTCAACAAACTCACTAACTTATGCTCATTCAGGCATTTCATCAAACACCTAGTGGGCAACTACAATTACGCATAGTTTTAGACAAATAATCATAAACCCATATAGGAAATTCAATAAAGATTCAACTTACGAAATTATTAGCACCAGTTTAAAGGGTTTGTGTCCACTCGTTCTACAGGAATTTGACTGCAGAAAGTGAAATAGACGAAGAAACTGATACTGGGTTGGTTGCAAATGATAGGCAAATTACAAATACGAAATATTTGAGGTGATTGAGTGAAGGGATAATGAAGAAAGAAAAGAGTTGAGAGAAGCAAATAAATAAGTCTTCTATGGTTATGTTAAAAGGATAAACCTCTTCTTTGAGGTGGAATAGATTTCCAAATTTGGTAACTTGTACCCTTGTTTTTTAAATATTTTATTAAGAAGATTACCAAAATAGTCCTGTAATTTACTACTTCCTCATCCTCTATCCCATTTTAAATATCCATTTTTACACTTTTTGTTATCTCAAATTAAATGTTCATTTGTAAATAATTTTCAATTTTACCAATAAAAGACAAAACAGAATCAAAGATTTGAAATAATAACATGAGGATATTATTGTCATTTTACAACGTACAAACAAAAATTTCTTAATATGTGTGTTTGTGGGCCCATGACATCTAAATTGGGACGGAGAGAGTAAATTTTTTTTCTTAAAACTGATGGGGAGGCTAAATTGATCAACCTTCATCTAACTTCGTAGACTGAAATGGTTTAGATTTAGTCTACGCGTCAAAGTGGCAGCTGAGGCACGCACTGAGCCTACACGTTTAGTGAATTTTGTCTGCTTAGCCCATGCTTTTGGCAAAATCGCAAGCTAAACCTACGCTTTGGTTGACTCAGCCCACGCTTCTGATGATTACCTAAGTAAACTTGAAATTCCATGTCTGTTTTGGGAAAAAATCTAGTCAAATATGACTATTCTGGTAACTTTCCCTTTTTTTTTTTTGTTGATGTATAATGTATAAAATGTATAATGTATTGATGGAAAAAAAATGATGATCTAATTTGACAAGAAACTAACAAATAATTATATTATTTTATTTTACTGAATGTTTATAATCTTATTTAATATTAGTAATAATGTTAAACTGTTAAAAAAATTAAAAAACTCTTAACTTGTTTAATATTAACGTACAACTAACTTAGGGGTGTTTGTTTTTTCCCTAGAAGCACTTCTGACCTATTTTGTGCGCCCAGACATTTAAGGTCTGCAGGTGTTTGTTTTTTGGAAGACTTTTCATAAAAAAAGGTTTTCCTGACCTCTTCTTAGTGCAGACATGAGTTTATGTCTTCACACCTCTCCCCACCTCTTCTCCTCTTTTTTCTTTCTTCTTTCTTCCTTCAACATCATCATATTATTATTTTCTTCTCATTCTTCTCTTCTTTTCTCATTTCTTCTTCTTCTTCCCCTCCTCCCTCCTCATCTCCCCTCCGTGCCACCACCCTCTTCCTCTCCCCTCTGCTACCACCACTCTCCTCCTCTCCCCTCTACTGCCACTGCCTTCCTCCTTCCCCTCTGCCCGCCGCCCTCCCTCCTCCTCCCCCTGCCCATCGCTGCCCTCACCCCCCTCCGCCGTGACCTCTTCCCCCCCTCCATAACCTCAACAATCCCTAGTGAGATGAAGAACCAGGAAAGTGGAAGGATTTAATAAACAATTATAAAAAATAATAGGAATAAAATTAGGGCAATAATGATAAGAAAAAAAGTGAATTAGTTACCAAAGAATGATCAACTTGTAGGTGAATGATGGAACTTCTGGTGTTGGTGTGTGTGTTTTAGAGAGAAAGAGAAAGGAATAACAAGGAGATGTAAATGGTGTGTGTGTGTGTGTTTTAGAGAGAGGGAAAGAGAGGAAAAAACGTGAATGATGGTATTGGTGTGTGTGATTTTGTGGTGGATTATGGTTATGGTTTTGGGTTACCCTACAGACATTAACAAACGATCTTCTTCTTGCATACTGCAAACATTTGGTCCACCTCTTCTCTTGCAAACGTCTGCAGATATGGTCCGTAGACTGCAGATGTTTTACCTCTTAAAAAACAAACAACACCTTAGTGTTCATTTCATATAATGAATTGGAATTTCAATTTCAATTTCACTCATTCTTAGTGTGTCCCCCCCCCCCCCCGCGTGCATCGGGTCGAGTCGTTAACGGGCTCGATCAATACGGGTCGTCTCGGACTCGATCTGGTCTAACATAGTGTGCTAACTATATAAACACACTAGGCGTGACTCATTCTCATGCGGACCACGATCCCAAATATCTATAAACCTATACACACCGACATCTAATCTCCTAACAGTCACAAAGATGGTAGAATGCTAAATTACCAAATATTTAAATTACTTCTTCTTAGGGTTTGCTTGTCTAGTAACCATAAGACTTAATCGAAAAAACCAAAAAGTCTAGAATCACCCAAACCCTAGATTAACTGATAGAAAATCAATCAAACCTGGAATTAAGTTGAACATGCAACATCTTTCAGATACAAAACAAGTATATACATGAGAAGCCTAATTAGGAAACCATCCACCAAGACCAAAACATTCAACTAATCCAAGACAAAAAACCGTAAATCGGTTGTCAATAATCATCATAAACTAGGTAGCTCAAAGAGCTTAGCTATTCATGTTAAAAAAAAAGAAGCAAATGTTAGATCTAAGATAGTGAAAACAGTAAACAAGTTCATAGTATTCAAGTTTGAATAAACCAAAAACATAAACTAATAAGCTAACAAAAAACACTAGCAATCGATGAAACACCCCGATGATAAAAGGGAAAGTATACTCACTCACTTAAATATGTTTAAATGCAATATTCACAAATGCAATTCATATATGTGCCTTGCGTGTTTGCCTTATGTTAATTGTGTGTACTTATGCCTTGTCAAAATCATTAACTCATGTGGAGCCGAACATAACAATGAATAGTACTATGACTTATATCCCTTGATTGATTTATCCTTGCGAGGGGAAGCCCTTGGTCATTGTTATGTGATTCTTGACACTTAAATTTTTTATTCTTGATTCTTGTAGGTTGATTTTGAACATTTGTATGACTTAGTTACATAATAGCAAATAGCATAGCACATGAATCGCAAACCCATTTTGAATCTGTTATATACGTATGCAAACAGGGTGTGATCACCAATACAATTTATTTGTATTGACAAATACTATTTTCGTACATGTTTCATGTTGATTTTGAGACACCTTCTTTGCCTTTTGGATTTAAAGTTTAGAATTGTTTTTTTTATATATACATTTGTTTAGATTTGATAAGTTTTCTATAGACATTTGTATCTCTTGTATCTCATTTCAATGTAATAAATTATTCAACTCAATGTAATCATATTTACACTTTAGTACCATGAGCTTTTGAACAATCATCACTATCGTACACCTGATGATGCCGCCATCGATTAGCGTGTTACAATCGACCATCCCACTTGATCTCTCAACTTCTCCTTTTTCATAATCTTCCCAAGGAAGCTTTGGAAGTCTTATCTAAGAGTACGGTCGGCTGCAAGGGTTTTCATAACAAAATTAGGTTTTTTTGCTGACTTAAAGTGTTTTGCGCGTCACGAAAGGCTGTTCAAGGGCCGTTTGCGTGGTGCAATCGCGCAAGTTTCAAAATAGTCCCGACCAGTGATTTATTGATTTTCCTCCTTAGCGCGTCTCTAACAGCTGAGCTTATTTCATTCCCTTTTTCCTACGTGCACTTTTCTTCCTCGATTTCCTTTCCTTCTACGCACTGGTACCTAACAAAGATACATAGATAGAAAGTAAAAACGAATAAAAACTACTAACAAAATGACTCAAAATATACAAAAACCATAAGGAAAATATGATGTGTTTTGCAACACATCATATGTCTTTTAGGTAACTTAGTCAGGCGTTGTTTGGCAACGTTGTGCCGAGTTGTTTTCTTTTAACCGAACCAACTACACTTTACCTCTGATCGATTTAGGGATGGGCTCTTAAAAAGTTGTTAGAAGGCTACCAAATAACCTCTGAGTCTTCTAGGCAACATCAATATCAAATTATTTGTTACGGAAGGAAATTTATTTTTTAATTCAAACTAGTGCTTTTAGCCGCTACGCATTGCGGCGACATCAAAACCTAAAGTAACTCGAATTTATATCGTCTAATGAAACCATATATGATTTGACCCAACTCGTTTTTGCACAAAATTGTAAATGACCAACTAAAACATACATAAAATAAGCATGAAGACGTATTATATTTGACCAACCTCTAATTTGAAAAAAAAAAATTACGTCCAAATGTAAGATAACCTGAATTTATAATGATATTTACGTAAATATAAGCACATAAGAAATATTGTTTTTTAAGCTAAAGGATGGTACCACATGTTGCAGTGGCGTCGAGACGTATGGTAGCTCAAATATATACCGTTTAATGCAAATGTATTATATCTGACCCAACTTGTTTCCAACAAAATTTACGTCAAAACATAGTCCAATTAAAGACGTACAACAAAATAAGTATAAATACGTACTATATTTTAAAAACCATTTTGAAATTTTTACGCTAAAACCTAAAACAACTTAAATTTTATAACCCAACCCACTTCACCAATAAAACAAGTCTAGACCCGACCCAAGCCGCCATTTCGTATATCAATTCGTAGTCTAGTTCTTTAAAACCGATTTGAACCCGACCCGAATAAAAAACATAGACGATTTTTTTTTGTCCTAACACAGTTTGAACCCTATCCCAATCTATTTGATCGTTTCGACCATTTCCCTCTTATACCGGTTTATTTTGAACATTTTCCTCTTAAACCAATTTCTAACCCGAACCAGTTTTACACAATTAGAAAGTAATCATAGTCGTCATATTTAGTAAATTCCACCAATAACAAAGCTAAGGTATGATCTAAGGAGTGTAAGATTTAGACAACCTTACATTTACCCTGTAGGAATAAAAATAACACTCGACACTCATGAGAGATGCTGACTGGTGCATGTACCTCATATCTTTCGGCTATTAACGCTATCACATGATACACGATTAAACTGTTCGTTGTTTTTAACGATATTCTTACAAAATCAGTTAAATAACATTGAAATTAGTGACATTTGAAATTAGTGATTGTTTACTTTTGCCACCGACTCGGGAGTCCCATACATATCTTATATCTTCTATAATATATAAATGAAAGCAATTGTGGGACACATGGCACTAGGGGTGCAAACGAGCCGAGCCGAGCCCGAGCTCGATCAGGCTCGAACTCGAGCTTGATTAAGTTATAAGAGCTCGAGCTCGGCTCGTTTGTCATTTCTCAAGCTCGAGCTCGGCTCGTTTCGTATTTATTAGTTAATATGTTAAATAAAAATAGTATAAATAATAGTTCATTTAGGCTCTTGAGCTCGATAGTGAAGCTCGAGCCCGGGGCTCGTTTACTAAACAACTTTAAATGAGTGACAAATATTATTAAATATTAAAAAACCTAATATTACACTAGGCTCGATAAGGCTCGACGAGCCTAACGAGCTTCACATGCCAAGATCGAGCTCGATAAATAAACGAGCTTTGTTTTAGGCTCAAGCTCGGCTCGAGCTCGATAAAGCTCGGCTCGTTTCGAGCTTTTTGTCGAGCCGAGCTCGAGTAGCTCGCGAGTTGCTCGGCTCGTTTGCACCCCTACATGGCACCTTATGAGGGCTTCTAAGTTTTTTTTTTCCCACTCATTCCCAATAACCAATTTTGAGAAAAAAAGTGGATCTTTTATGACTATAATTATGGCCAATCCCCATTTTTTAGAAACAAACTTATTTATAAACCATAATTTCCACTTCTTCTCCATGTAACACGATTTCAAAACAAATATAGAGAGACACAAATATGAGAGAAAGAAAGAGACTGGGATCAATATTGCAGCAGGAAAAAAGAAAAAGGGGTGCTAACTTCAATCATCTACTTACTGAATCAAAATCCAGGTGAAACTTTATGTGTTGTGATTCTTACGGTTACTAAACAAAACATGAACTTCCTTTACACGTTTTCTTTAATTTTTTCCTGATTATGCTCACAGAACCTAACAAATAAAAAATAAATCTTTTTTATAAATCGAGGGTGATCTTCCATTTTGAAGATACCCTAATTAGTCGTCCTCTCCTTAAAGATGATTCTTGATCTTCCATTTATCATTTTCGATTTCTGCATTTTAATAATATTAAATTGAAGCTAATATTCAAATTGTTTAATTATGTAACCAAAACTCTTGCACTAATCATCTTCACTTTTTTCTGATCAAACTCTACAGTGTGATGTCGTCGTTGCGGTAGTTGCCCCGGGCAAGATTGCCATCTCCAACCACAAAGAGATTACGTGCAGTGCTTTGCAGGAACGTTGTTATTATTGATCTCTCAACAAATCCTAAGGTCTATCACTTTGAATTGCGGTTGTTCTTTATTATTGATCACTTTTGGTCAAGGATTTTTATTTCTTTGAAGTTGGATATATTACTTACCATGCAATTGTTCTTTACTATTAATTGTATGTCTTAATACAACTTAAATTGTTCAATCCGTGTATCACACAGGAAGATAACCGGTATACTAGAAAGTAGAGTTATGTGAATTTGATACAATGAGATTATGTATCGAATCATATAACATAACAAGCATCCATTAAAGTTAAACAAAACCTCCGATCACCTACACCAAAAACCCCAATTCTCAAACCAACCTCTTCAACAAACAAACAAACCAACCATGAATTCACACTCTCCAATCAAAAGACCCAAACCCCCTAACCTCAACGAAACCGATCATCACTTAACCAAGCTACATGACTCACTCATCATCCAAATCCTTTCTTTCCTACCCGAACCCGACGCAACCCGAACCCGAATATTATCCAAACGCCTACACCACCTCTACTCCTTCCTCCCTAACCTTCACTTCGTCATGCCCTTTTGTTGGACCCTTCAACAAAACAACACCTTTCATGACTCTGTTGATCAGACCCTATCTGTTCGTGACCGTACACCCATTAATAAGTTCTATCTTTACTGTTCTAAAAACTGTAATTATGATCGTGTTCATACTTGGCTTTGTAATATTATTGTTAAGTGTAAAGTTCAAGAAATTGAACTTAGGTTTCCTAATGATAGGTTTAATGTTAAGTTTTGTTGGGATTTGTTTAGGAGTTGTGGGAGTTTAGTTAGTTTGAGTTTAAGAGGTGAGTTTGTGTTGAATGTGCCTGATGGGTGTGATGTGTTGTTTCCGTGTTTGAAACGAATGAATCTTGTGTCGATTGTTTATGCGGGAGATGATTGTTTTAAGAATTTGGTATCCGGGTGTCCGGTTTTGGAAGAGTTGTTTGTGGAGAGACAGTTGATTGGGGAGTTTGATAATATGGTGAGATGTGTGGTTGTTTCGCCGTCGTTGAAGAGGTTAGTGTTGTCGTTTGCGTTGTATGTTAGTGGGGATTTTAGGGTGGTGATTGATGCGCGGAAGTTGGAGTATGTTAGTGTTATGGATGTGATGTCGACGGGTTATGAGATGACGGTGCCTTTGTCGCTTGTGGAAGCTCATTGGAAGGTACGGAGTGATCTTGTAGATGATTCGGCTGCTCAGCTTGTGACGAGCCTGTCGAATGTTAAAGTGTTGACGTTAGTTGATTCGACTTTGATGGTATGGTTATTTGTTTATATTGAATGTTTGATCCGTTTAAGATTTTAAATTGTACGGCTAACTTCATTTAAATATGCGTTGACTTAAATCGCGCATTTAAGTTATGTCCATTTTTGTTATGTTATAATATGCTATTGTTAAGTTTCAACCATACATGAAACATTCAGAGAAAACCTAAGTTAAGATCTAGCTTATGCCTTCTAGGAGGTGGCGTAGTAGTAAGCGCTTTGATGGTCGCCTCTCTAATGCAAGTTGCGTTTTACCTTGTCCCATTGGTTAACCGGGCATTGAATGGGTCCTGTGAGTTTTTTGCGTAACGGGGTCTTAAGGTTACCAAAGAAAAGTCAAAAGAACCTTTTGATGTAAGCAATCATGCATACTTAAATAAAGATAGAAAAAAGATATAAACTTTGGATTCAGATGATGATCCGTTTGAGGTTTTAAATTGTAACAGCTAATTGCATTAAAAAATACGTTGACTTAGATCGCGCATTTAAGTTATGTTCATTTTTGTTATGTTATAATATGCTATTGTAAAGTTTCAACGATACATGAAACAGTCAGAGAAAACCTTCGAGGGGGTGGCACAGTGGTAAGCGCTTGAGTTACTCTAGCAGAGGTCTTAGGTTCAAATCTAGCCTCCACTGGTTTTCCGCCTTCAACCCCCTTGAAGGCTGCCAGTGAGTTATTTCTGTAACGGGGTCTCACAGCTACCAAAAAAACAGTCAAAAGGAACGTTTTGATGTAACAATAACGATTGGTAAAATAAAGACAGAAAAAGATATAAACTTTGGAAGCAGATGATGATGCTTATTGTTTGGTTTATGCAGGCTTTCAGCGACGTCCAGGATTTAGACATGCCTGTGTTCCGTAACCTGGTTGATTTTTTTATTGGGCTTGATGTTTTTCGGGGCTGGAGTATGCTGCCGACGTTCTTAAACAAAATGCCTAATCTTGAGCATATTACCTTTTTGGATGTAAGTATCTGTACTACTATTTACTATGCTCTTTATTGTAGTTATCTCAATCATTATCTCAATCTTTAGGGGTTTCTACCTTTTCCACATGCACAACATAACTTTACCATGAGGTGGAACCAACCAGTGGAGGTTCCGGCTTGTTTGCGCTGCAAGATGAAGAAAATTATAATTAAGAATCGGGAAACTATAACACCAGCCGAGGTTAAGTTTATTAGGTATCTGTTGAAACATGGGAATCGTTTGGAGATTTTGACAATAAACGCTCATAAAATCGATTCAAAGAGGCGTGGGCAGGTATTGAAGTTTCACCGTGGCTCCAAATCATGTCGGATTGAATTCGTTTGAACTGATGGTGATTCTCAAAGAATTCGCATCTGAAATTGATTATAGGGATCGTTTTGAATCTTTGCGAACGCAAAAGAGTTTTTTTTTCTTTTTTTCGACTTTGTTTCTTGATTTGCATAGAATGGTATATCTTACATAGATGGTTTATCTTATATATGGCCTACAAAGTAGGTGGGTCACTGATGTGTAAACAGACTTATAGTTGTAATATAGCCAGCCATGTTGGGTTGGTTTAATCAAAGGTTGGATCGCCATTTATTTAACAATAATGGGTACATGGATGGTTTGCTTGACAGATCCGCATCACCGTTTGTACATGTGATTTGGTATGTCCTTAGATGTTATGTTATGCTATGGTTATTTGACTACATCGTTTAGTGGCACATAATTGCGATAGCTTTAACGTTATCACCAAGAGTCTTGTTCCTAAAACTGGTTTTGGATCTGACCCGATTTGAAAAAAACATGTAAAATAGTTAAAGAATGTTTTTTTTTTCTTTCCAAATCGGTTTGAACCAGGCTTCAATCGATTTGATAGGTTTGGACATTTTCCCTCCTAAACTGGTTTATGACCTGAACCAGTTTTTTTTTCTTTTTTTTTCGAATCGGTTTGGAGGAGTTGCTGGGCTACTTGATGCTGGATCAATAGCCAATAAAGCAATAAGGAATTAAGGATGGTGGATTTAGAAATCTATGGCTATTTCATATGTTATTAAACTAACACCCATAGTGATTTGTAGTTAAAGATCAAACATCCCGTTAGTTACGAACGATAAACCTTTTACTTTGTTCGAATGATCATATTTTTAAAGGTGTTTGTTTGATGACGAACGATAAACCTTTTACTTTGTTCGAATGATCATATTTTTAAAGGTGTTTGTGTGCTCATCAAACGCCTACCCATTGACGTTTCTAATTCTTATCCTTTGCATTTGACGACTTCTCTTCCATGGTTCGGAATGTTTGAAGTTGTTATGGCTTTTGTTTATACGTACCTAGGCTAGAAAATATAAATCAGCGAATTAAGAGGGTGTTTGGGGTTGAGTTTTGAAATGAATTTTTAGATTATTGCGTTTTGAAAACGCAAATAATCAGTTTTTAGTGTTTAGGAAAGGTTTATAAAAATATATTATTTGCATTTAACAGGTTACCAAAAAAAAAAATAATCTAAAAGTAGTTCCACCCCTACTGCAACAAAACACATAATCTATTTTCAAAAAACGATCCCAAACACCCTCTAAGAACATTAGTTAGAAATCATATCATGTTGGTAGTGATTCAATCCTTCCTTTTACCCCTAAAGAGAAAGAAAAAAACATTAACTAATTACTAGTTACAACATATATAAAAGTTTCAATGACAAATGGTGTTGCAAAGATGATGTATCAACTCGTGACCTCAACACCAATCAACCTCTAATCCACCTCATCTCCATCTTATTCATTTTTAGGATGTAGCTCGATTCTATGAGCGTTCTTGATCAAACACTCCTCGAATTTTGAAGATCCCAACTCAGCAACGGACTCTTTGCTCTCTAAGTCTCTTTGCTCCCTAAGGTGTCCATAGTTCCTTCATCAATCAAACCCACATCAGTGAACAATGTATTGATAGCTTTTGCCAAAATTGAAAATATTTCATTTTTGTTGCCAAGAAAGCAAGTGTCGCGATTACCAATATTTTTCTTGGAGATCTAAACTAACATCATCAATTATTTGTAGTAATGACCGTAATAAGTGTTTGTAGTCCAAGATGCATGCGGTTATAAAAGAAAAGTTCAACATATAATTTAGTGCATAGCAATATATGAACGTTAATTAGTTGCGAGTTGCAAGGAAAGCGATTACGTTAAACAATTTTAATGAGTAATGTACCTTGTCCAAGTGGCAAGAATTTGGTCTTCTTAGGTATCATAGGAGATCTACATGAAGTAATAGCAATAGTAATAGTAGTAAATTAGTAATAGTGATAACAATAATAGTAATATCATATTGGTAACATATCAACATATCGAGATTCAGATTACTCAACTAATTGTATCAAACAATTTAGCAATCGTGAAAATTTTGCCACAATTTGATACTCTAAATCACATAATCAATATTGTAATAAAGCACTGTGCAGGAAAATCCATATTCTTTAATAAACTAGTAGATAGTAGATAAAACTAACAAAAAAGGGACTTACAAGATAGAAGTGATCACATAACACATGACTAAACAAGAACTGTTATAATAATTAGGGTTTAAAAGGTTAGGGTTACAATTTATTTTTTCCTAAATTCACTTATTGTCACATGACACAATCAAGAGGGAGGTTGACTTCTTTTAATAAAAAGACTAAACTATCCTTAACTAACTCTATCCAATCAATTTTAAACGTAAAGGACAAGCTTTGTAATTAGCTATAAACATAAGGGCACAACTTGTAATCCAGTCTGATTGAAAATATATACTTTGTTTGAGTTCTATAATATTTGTCTATATTTTACCTAATAAATAAAAACCTTAGGGACACATGATATTCTTAACATCCTTAATTTTCGTTTTTCCATTTAAATCATATAACAATTTAACCTACACGCAGATCTTTACCTGTTACAAATTTAACCGGTTTCCTTTTAAATATCACACTTAACACATTCCTTGTTTTGTTTGAATTTCATTGTTTAAACTTTATCATTTTTATAATACAAACTTAATTCACCGTTATTTTATTTTACATTTCTAAATTATATATTTGAGAGCTCTAATTCTCATTTTCCTCTTTTGCCTTTTATAATACAACATATTAAAAATTACAAAAATAAAACCAAGTTCTAAGTTCTATTAATTAAAGCCTTGTAATACACGGGAATCAAACCTAGTATATTACATTCAAATCTTGTTTAACAAAGATGACGGAAGGAAGATACTTAAGATGAAATTCGTAGAATGTCAGCCAACTTTAAAAAATAAACAAATCACACTGAATTAAAATAACAAAATCAACACCACAGATCACTTCTTACAATAAGCATGAAGATTTCCCATGAACTTAGCACAACCCTCTAGAAAGTTAACAAGCATTCTCTAAATCTACTCGTGATCCTCACTATTATCCCCAAGGCTCATGATGTCGGGATTCTTGATAAGTCAACCTCAGGGACAAATGCCCACTCTGCAGCATAAATATCTTTGATCAGGGACTCTCTGACTTCCTTCCATAGGTCTTTCTACTTGAATATTGAAGCTCTACATGGTAAAGCATCACATTTGGTTATACATCAGGATGTTGAGATTCCAATATGATTAGTCAACAGCTAATTTTAACTAATATATTAGGAGTTTACGACCAACAACAATACAACTAAAAAATTAGGGGGGTGACTAACCAAATGGACATGATTATATGTTTGTTGGAGAATAAGAAACCTAATTTTTTGGATATATATATGGTGTGATCATATCTTTAGAGGGTCTATGCTTTTTTGGTGTTAGATATGTTTATGTTTCACTTTGTTACTCTCTCATCACTGCTTGTGTTATTTGACAACTTTCTATAGGTGTTATTTTAGCTATGTTTGTACGATGTTTGTTCTCTAGCTAAGGATCTATCTAGAAGCAGCCTCTCTATTACCAGGGATAGAGGTAAGGTTTGCCTACATCTACCCTCCCCAAACCCTAGCAATAGCTTTGCTATTTGTGAGGTTTGCTGGGTACGATTGGTTGATTGATATATATAGTGTAAGGTTCAAGGTTGTAGAAGGCGCTAGGCAGGCGGTGGGGTCTAGCCTCGGGACTAGGCGAAATTAGGCGTTTTGGAATTATTATACGTATTATATACACACACACACACACACACATACACAGATTTAGGTGTTTTTTGAAAATATGTTAAGATTTATACCACATAATACTTTGAAATTTGTGGAATTTAAAATTAAAAAAACCAGCGCCTAGGTCCACCTAAATGCCCAAAACGCCTAGGTCCTTATTCCGATATGAAGCTCCGACTAGCGCCTAGGCGACCGCCTAGAGCGTTTTTTACAACACTGGTAAGGTTCAATAGAGAACCTCAGTAAAGTGGGAAACCAGGGAACCATGCATTTGTTTGAGCTTTTACATATAAGGATGTGTAGAAGCTATGCTGATAAAAATATCATTTTTTTTGTTAAAAAGTTTTTTTGCCTTTTTTTAAACTAAGCTTTGAGTATTTTTTTTTTTTTACTTTTTTTAGTTTTTGATTTTTTTTTATTTATTTTTTTTGTTAAAAAATGTTATGTGTATTTATATGCAAAAGCTCCAAAATTTTTATGTCATGTATTTGACATGTAAAATGCATGGTTCCAGTTCCCCACTTTTTTGAATTCCCCATTAAACCTACCATATACATATATACAAACACACACACATATAAGGTCACTTACCTGATAAAACAAATGGCATAAACTAGCACCAAACTAAAAGCAACTGCTGCCACAGCCAATGTAGTGTCAAAAGAGCTCTGAAAAGAAAAGAAAAGAAAAGCAATACAAACTTGAATTTAGAAAATTTAACATGGAAAGTACAAATGGTTTGGGCATCTAGAGCTCATGTATGTTAATTGTCAAAATCAAATTAGAAATTGTGATCAAGTAACAAACCTGAAGAATAACTATGATTCCAGCAACATGCATGGCCCACTTGCTTATCCTGACACTTTTAGCGGCATTTAGATTCGAAGTGTCCCTGTAAAAACAAGTATAAAAAACACAGCGAAAGCTCCAATAACCCATAGGTTTGGTATATTAGACGGGACCCACGTGCTTGCCGACATGAATAGTAAACCAACACCCCCTGCAAGCATTACATAGCGCAATAGCTCCAATGGCACTACACGACACAAAACAAATTGTCAAACCAAATGCCAATAACACATTACCAATTGTGACAGCTTTTTATCAGAATCAGACAAGATGAGAAATGTATATGTAAATGCAAACCAACACCTTCATCGAGAGTCATGGTTACATAACCATAAGTTGCTGTAGTAAACCACACATCAACAAAGCTTTGCACATAAGGCGACATAAAAGAAGCCTGTGACCAGTTTTGGATACCTCTCCATTCAGCCTTTTCACATTGACATAAGCCAAGTGAAGCATTCCTGCAAACAACTTCCATGGTGAATAAAATAACGTCTTTCCTTATTACCATGAAACTTTAATGACATGAGCTAAGGACATATCAGGTAGGGGTGTTGAAAAAGACCCGAATCTGAAAATCCAATATCCAAATCTGCACTATACTAAATTTCAGATATCAAAAATTCTGATACCCCAATTTTCAGATTCGGATCGTGAACTTACAAAATTTCGGATAACTCGCATATCTGAAAATATCCAAAAATTTGTATTTACGTATTCGATAAATGTACAAAAAATACACATATACATTGCGGATTTACATCCGCTAATAGTTTCGACCATATACATAAGAGAATAGGTCACATAAAGAAACTTAGTTAAAGGAAAATCGGTTGAAAGTTTATCCTAATGCATATTTAATGGATACAACCTAAATTTAGATTATTCAGTAACTAAAATAGTTTATGTAATCATAATTTGCGTTAATAGAAAAAAATGTTTGGTTTTTGACTCGTGCTAAAACTTAAATTAAGCCAATATTTGAATCATGTAGCCAACTCTAAAAGCTATTAAAGAAAGCATAAGTATGGAATCTAAAAGCCTCTACTTACCGGTGATAACAAATTTTAACCTTGTTATGTAGTTTACGAGGAACCGGTTCAAAAACAACCTTATATGCCTTTGCATAACCTTGCAGTTTCATTCTTGAACTGCCATGTAAAGAGACACGCGCACAATATATATCAGAGCCACGAATTGGTGCGGGAGTGATATCTATCATCGGATTTTCAAGATCAACCACTGTGGTTTCAAATAATGAGAGCGCACAATTAGTATATTGTTCCAAGTATATACAAGTGCCAAGTTGTTAAACTAATCAATGCATTAACTTAATAACTTATATATTCAGATTAACCCGATGGAACACCCAATTTTCTATTTGTTATTCGTTTTTGGTTTGGTTTCTGGGAATAACTGAATAAGAAGTCATATAATCAACTAAATTGACTTAAATTAAAACTTAAGCCATTTAATTATTAATAAAATTCAAATTCTGCCACCGCCTTACTCAGGGCCTTTGGTGATCCAGATATGGTTTTGGGTATTGCCGTATTGGGTGGAACGTTGGCCAAAATCCAACTACCTAACTAACCGCTCCTTAGTTAAAGGTAAAGTAATTACTTAATTTGCTAACCACCACAGCCACATGTGCATTCAAGCCAATACAATTGATGATGAAATAAGAATATGATGTTATATCTTAACTATTAGTTAAAATCACACAATTTGTATGTACTATGTAGTTACCGGATGGTGCAACGTTGTTCCAGCCACATGCAGCAATGATTGCATCCTCTATCATCACCATCTTCTTAACATAATAACATATGTTGTTAAATGAATAGTGGTGCTTCATACCATTGTTAGTTAATGGACCGCAGTGCTTGTTATACAAGTTATCCTGTTAAACACGAGTCAATACAGAGTAGCAAAAAAAAGTGAATTAAGTTTCAAGAACCAAAAAGTGATCTAATGTTCTGTTAAAAACTATGTTACAAGCCTTTAAACAGAAACAAACCAAGCACACATCTAAGGATCCACTACTCCACTACCTAATCTTTAGGAAGACTCCACTAAATAGGAATGAATCATTACAACTTTTGACTAACAGACGGTAAAATGACTCGAACAATCTGCACATTAATTAATTATAATGTGCAATCACGTAAAGATTAGACTAAACTAAACCACTAACTTGAGGTTCACTTTTAACACATCATTCAATAAAAATATCATTTAGCAAAACAACCTTGTAATAAAATCCATATGCAGGAACTATATATATGTTTGTTTAAGTTAAAGTACCAAATATTTTAGACACTGAGAAAAACTCTCCGTCCTGTATAAATCTGATCAAAACCACGAAGATCAAGTGTCGATCGACCATTTTCAGGTCCAAAAAGCATTACCCAATCATGTCAAGACGGGTGTCCCTGTATGATATTTCTTTCAGTGACTCACTTATCTCGTAGACAATTTTAGGTCTCTCCAGTCTGGTGGAACTTTTATACTGCACATATATATAAGGAGCATAAAAGTTTATCCAGTTTAAGTATCTAGAATTAATATAACATAAATACATTATACATACCACATTCCATAAATAATGTGCATATACTTCTTTTTGTCTCATGCCCTCATCATCATGGGGAATATGGCTAGCAACTGCTTCAAGTGCATCCCATCTCAAGTTCGAAGCAGAAACTTCAGATGCTCGGCATGTGAAACCACCACCAACATTATAATAAGCAAGCAGCTCGTCACTGATAAATATCACCAAACCATAAGTTGTTGAACATTCATTAGTAGTTAAACACAATGCACACCCACACGCATGCACACATATATATCGATGTTTAGCTTATTAATTAAAAAGAAGATTGTCTTTTACGTCCTTTGTGTTTGAAACAGTAGGTGTCCTTTAACCAAGGAATTTACAAAGCATGTCCTTTTGCCTTGGGGAAATTTTTATTAATGTTAATTCAGGTCATGTGTCACCACAATACCACATGAAGGCATAATGGTCATTTTATTGAGAGCATAATGGTTATTTTATTGCCCCTTTTAAAACGATAAATTATGTAAAAGTAAAATTAAAAAATTAAGAATACATAAACATCTCTCTCTCCCTCCCTCGCGCGCCCACGACCCTGCTACATCCCCTCCTTTCTAAGGCCACATATCTTAATCCCATCTATCTCCTCTCTCTCTCTCTCTCTCTCTGATACACTTTTCTTCAAAATCATCCTTCATAGAAATAGACTCAATCGTACAATTGT